>JAAXYW010001480.1:0-21338 GCA_036851895.1 Orthonychiurus folsomi | reverse complement strand
GTAGGAATTTTCTTATAATACAGATTGGCTTTTGAATGGAAACCAGAAATGAATCCAAATCAAAAGATTCCTGAATATGAATAAACTTTATCGGGAAAAGTATTTAGTTAATCCCTAAATTAAATTGAGAAACCGTTATGTTGAACTTTTGACAGAAGTCTAATATGAAATAAATATTTTACATTATGAGCATGATTTGCTCATAAACACCCTTCGAAATGATGGTATTGGTATAATTTCCCAGTCTGTATCAACACTTAGATCGTAATAGGAAATTTTCAGCGGGTCAAACAATTCATGAATTTCAATAGGTGGAGCCTCACAGAATCCATTACAATCAATTGTTTGACAGTAGGAACAAACAGTGCTCTTGGGCTGTATATTGCATTTCGCACAGTTCCAGTATAATTTATCCATTGTTCTGTATACGGACAATGGAATTGGAATGCAAAGATTATGCGTAGCCTCTCTACAGATTACACAGCTTAAAAATTGGATGCTTCTGTTAATTCTGGTTGTGCTTGCAATACACTGACCCGCACACTGTCTTGTCCTAGATCGTTTACCATTCTCATCCATTTTACTTACTAAGCAAATTATAATATGAATTAAAATATAGATTAAGTCAAGTCACCAAACATAAAATGTTGTACTGATGCAGTAGGTGTTCAATGGAAATGAACCCATAATGTAGTCAGCATATGATGAGAAATTTAGTTAAATATAATTCCGATTAACTCTACAATCCAGTAGTTGTTCCGAATTTGTGTTTCCGAATGTTGACTCTTTCTCTCGTACTCAGACTGATGTGCCCCCGATTATCCGTCCGGTTACATTCCTGCATGGCGGGATGGTCCTCGCCATGGCCCCGGTCCTTGGGCTCTTTACCCACGTAGTACAGGGGGGATTAGGATTCCAACCCGGTTGTATGGTAAAGATGTTTAGTTGAATTTGTGGTTTTTTAAAGATGGCTACCCTGCATGCGCCACGAGGTGCCTTACGAGGCCATGCAGGGCAGAAGCAGCGAATGTATGTGCGGGGGAAGGACAGACATAGCGGGGGAAAATTTATTGATAATTGTTAATGATAATTATTTGTTACGCATGTCTGCTTCAACGATGTTGTTGTTGTTGTGTACTAGTTTAACGTCTGATTCCCTGTAACAATACGGATAGAACAGTTACCATGCCGATGCCACATTGATTTATCAATAGGTCAGACAGGGAAGGCGATCTATTGAGTGGGGAAAGAAACTATGGTACATATTTACAGTGTAAATTTACAAGGGAGTGCAGAGAAGCTGGTTATAGTGCACAACAGGGAGAATGCAAGTGAAACCTGCGCTGGGTGAATCGACTACCCAGTCAGACTAGTAGGGAGCTATATCTCACATGAGAAAAACATCCCCACACGCACATCCCTTTTTTTCACACATTTTAATATAGGAGTAGTTCTGTTTTCCCTCCAAGTGCAATGAAGCGCCTTGCTGGGAACAAACTCAAGACAGCCTGCGGAGAAACATGGAAGTTTAACCACAAGACCAACTTACTCCACATGACGATGACTTTGGCAGTGATGGTTTGTTGAGTTGTTGGAAGGGCAGTCTAGTTTGTATTTTGAATTGTATAGTATTACTCTTCACAGATGACATCGTTCTCGGAAGCCGATGAGGTGTGGTCAATGATGAGGGAGGTCAATTTGAGGGGAGGAGGGAGGCGGGAACGTAGCATACCTGCAACTCGAGAAGGCGAGTGATAGAATGGGCGCCCAGCTCGGCGTGCGAAAAGTAGTACAATCAGGGTCATATACTGTAAAAATGAGGAACTTAGCTTGTATTGTTGGTTAAAGATGCCCTGGGTTCGGAATGGTTCAGGGTCAATGACAGAAGGCGATGAACTGAATTTCATGTGGTAGATAATGGTACCCCACAATCCTGTTGATAGTCCAAATTAGTTTTTCCGGATTATGACTCGTCATCTCGCATACCGGGGGGCTGCAGTATGACCCCTAGCAAGGGGATTTAAGCATCATTGTTGATCTCGCGCACTATGGGCTGTGGTGCGACCCCTTACCCGGGGATTTGTGCAGCAGTGTTGTTGTGCTGTGGTGCGACCCATTGCCCGGAGATTTGATAGTCAGTGTTGTTTTTCTCAAAAAATCCCGATTGCTCAATGCCGAATTGGTCAGATTTGGCAAAGATTGAGGCAAAATAGGGGATAGCCAATTTGGCTAACACTGCACGTGTATGGAAAATTACAGGCACCAGCACGTCGTGCAGACTAGAGCGAGTATTGTGTGCTCTGTGTAGCCAGGAGGAACAGACAAGCACGTCCGTCCTCGCCGAGAGGAGAGAGAGGAGAGGTCAAGTCAACAATATAGCTCTGCTTCCTACTTAATGTCACCATATCTGTATGTAAAGTCAACAATATATCTCTGCTTCCAACTTAATGTGATCGCATTAGTATGTAAAGTCCACAATAAAAGTAGGCTAAAGCTAATTCTAGCAAGCACACACACACACATAAAACCTCATGCAACTTTCCGTTGTCAAGCAAACGTTAATAATTAATCAATTAAAATGACGCAGACATAATGCTCATGCAGCCATTGGTTGTCAAGCAAACGTTAACTTGATGTGCAGCCGTACACAACCCTGCGGCATGGCACTTTCTATAGTTAAAATTGTCTCTGAAAAAACCGGGGAAAGAAGCACAAACAGAAATCTGCCCATCCGTTTCCGGTTGGGTTGTAGTTATTGGTACCTGGGAAAATTTTGTTATGCATGGGGGATTTGTGAAATGCGCGATGGCGTGCGCTAGAGTTCATTGACTTGTTTCTATTCCAGCTAATACTCATTGTTGAAGGTGAAGGTGTATCTCATTTGTTAGTGCTGTCTGTCAAATTTAAAATTGCACGACGATCAACACTGAAAAATCCAAAATTACTTATGACGATCAACACTAGAAGTTTGTGGCACAAATCAATTAAACTTCTAGAATCACTTCCAGATTCTCTTCAAATTTTACTTCGTTTCGCCGAAGTAAATTATTTTCGAAAAGGTTGTGGCAAACTAAATGGCTTGAAGTAAAGTTCCGGGGCGCGGCTTGTAGGCTGTTAGGCGTTGTTAATTACAAAAAGTATTAGTAAAAGTAAACAACCCATGCCAGCAGTGCGGTGCAAACGGCTACTGTGTGGAGGAAGAGGTCCTAATGATATGCGGATGCTATGCAGAGCCGACGCTATCAAATTTAATTTTATTTTATTTTGTAAGGAGTGAGAACGAGAAGGGGAAGTGGAGTACGAGCTTTTACATTTTATTTATTCTGTGGCTGAATAACTTCTCAATTTAGCTCCATCGTTTAAAATCATAGAATGTGCAGTGTAGGATCGAAGAATTTGATTAACTGGAAGTGACAACATATCAATGTTGAAGCCAAATTTATGGTCGGATGATTTCTTTGAAACGAAGCGCATTCATATGACTTCAAGGATATACGTACATCCTGTCCATTGCCAAAATATTTGTCATTTCCCAAACCTCCGCCCCTGGCTCAGAATACGCGGCTGGACCTTGTTAAGTTTACGAACATTTGTCATTACTACTCCATATTCCACCAAAATGAAAGCCAAAATTCCGATTTGCATCCACTCTCATACAACCAGCCGTTGAATTATGATTTGAACGGGTTTTCCTCCACATTCGATCATTTGTAAAAGTGTAGGAGTAGCCGTCCAGATTAACAATAAGGAATTAGAAATCGGAATAGTTCATTTTCGAAAATTGAACTGACTTGATTTGGCTTCGCTGTCTCAACAGTGCCGTGCAATATTATGTGGAACAGCAAACACATAATTTAAAATTCTGAGTAAAATAGAAATGTATTCACTTTACTTATTTAATGAATTGCACGGGAGATACAAATATGTCGGCTATAACTCCTATGAACACACACATTCAATTCAACTTTCCGGGCTGCCGAGTCCCGAAATTTGGGTTGGTGTGCTGTTCGGGGCATGCGCATTAGCAAAACTCGGCGCAGGATTTACTCCAAGCAATTTTGAATTATTTTACTTCGGGCCGACGAAATGAAGTAAAATTAGAAGTAAGTTATTTCAAAATTTACTTCAAGCCAGCTAGAAGTAAAATTTGGAGTAAATCTAGAAGTAAATGTTAATTAACCGAATTTTGCCACAACCTTCTACTGAAACATTCAAAATTACTTATGACGATCAACACTGAAAGTCTCAAGACGATCATTAATTAGGCAGCCAAAACGCTTAAATAAAATTTTTCAGTGTTGGTCGTGTAACAGTGTGTACACAGTTAGAACTTTAATCAGAAAATAGCCCGCTCTAAGACTGTGAGATTGCGAAAATAATATTTTTGGAAAAGTTTGAGCTCTACGATCTCAAAGATTTTCGTCGTTCTTTCAACTATTGCTTACCAACGCGTTGCGTTAGACCCGCCTCCTTCGGGTAAAAGACGGTTGTTGTATTGGGACTGTACTGGGCAGATGGCCATCGTAGCTGGCAGTTTTTGTACTGCGTGCAGTTCAAAAACCGGCCAACACGACCCACACAGAGTAACACCAACTAAAATGTAAAATATAACTAAAATGTTATATCCTTCCTCACCACTTCCCACATTAAAAAATGCCTTATTAAAAACACCGATTGTAAAATTAACGTGCATCAGATGCTACCTCCGCACTTCCATCAAATTTCATCATTCCTCCGAAAAAAAATCTCCACTCATAACCTGAATCAAATTCCACCTTACCGCATTCTTCAATTTTTCACCTTAACAAATCCCCCCTCACCGCCGTCACCAAATTCAACTTTACCAAGTCTATAAAACCCCATCTCGCAAACTTCACACCACCTCCACAGTTCCACTTCTCCACCTCGGTCAAATCCGTACCTACCCACTTTCACAGCCGCACGTCAAATTCGGCCAATTCCAACAGCACTGCACCAAATAACACTCAAATGAATTAAATTAAAAGCAATAGAACTCAACATTTCCCGGAAATCCACTGAAAGCACCGATTAACTCTAAAAAAAACTCTAAAATAATATCGGAACAAATTAACTTCCCTCTGTATGCCGTGTCCCCACAGCATACACAGCATCTGCATAGCCTTGCTGATGAATTTGTTTACAAACTTGGGAAATCGATATATTGATTTTTTTAATTTTCTCTTGAATTAAATCTGATTAAAACCCGGTTTCTCAATCAGAATTTTTTATTTCGACCGACTTAGCCTTAGTTAGTGGACGCCTGCGCTGTCCAAATTTTCAACGGTCCTAACGACACCTCATTTGTCAAAATCCGAGCAGCCGTTTCAGAGAGGTCCTTGTCCACATGTACAATATACATAAACAATTTCACCACGTTTATAGGGTACCCGATGATATGTTGAGAAGATTCCAAAATTTATGCCTAAAAATTAAATATTTGATGGCAATCTAAATAGAGCCTAACGTTGAGAGGAGCATATGATTTTCCTGGTTTGGCACGGTAATTCATAAACTTTCACCCCAATTGAAACATGCTCTTAACAAGCGTAATTATTTGATTCAAGGCATGTTAACTTTATCCATGCTAAAGCCTTTGACTACAAAATGTATTCCGAGGAAACAACGGAAACTCAGGTGATAGCTCATAACAGTTTGGCCTATCGAATTACTGGCGAAAATGAGCTTTTTTCACTGGTAATAAGACGTTTCTTTATCAAAGCCTTTATTCAGTTTTAAGCAGCAGTTTGAATCAATTGAATAACTCCACGTGGAAAACCACAAAGCAAAAAGAATTTCTATCTTAGCCTTAACTTTTGAACGCAACAGATAATGCGGTTTTACAGTTCCTAGAACTTTGAGAACAGCTAGATAAATATGTCCTTTAGACATGTGCAAAATATTAGTCGAATCCTGATACCCGTTTGTTAGCAATTTGCAAAAGACTTAACTGAAATGGGGTAACTCATGAACATACTCCCGACGTTGGCAGATGGAAAAAACCGGGAAGATTGATTAAGAGTTGAGAAGAATGACGAAAAATGGAGATGATTGATGAAGAATGGACTACCTCATAAACAGAATGGATGGTCTATCCCTTAAAAGTGATAATTAATTTAGAATACAAAAACTTTAGTTCAAGTTAGCTTAGTTATGAAAATACCTAGATCCAACATACATCACTCAAGATCCTTCTGTCTCACCACCACCAGAACAGTCCTCTTCTCCTGATTCGTTCCCTATTTGTAGTCTCAGTGGATTCATGCTTTGTAACCTCGAATTCCTGAAGCTTGATCACTTTATTAGCTTCCGTCTCAACTCGGTGCTTATCCTCGTCAGATTTCACCGTAGCAAGTTTAACCAAATGATCTTGGGCCAACCTTTCCTTCTCCACCTTTGTTTTGTAGTTTATCTCTCGTTTATTCTGCTCATCATTGATTTGTGCCATCTTCTCAGCAGTTTCCTTATTGTTCTTGCTCTTAATTCTGATTGTTTCTTCCTTAAGGGCTTTTCCTTGAAGCTCCAAGCTACCTAGCTGTATGCTTGTATCAGACTCCAATTTCGTTGTAAATTTTGTAGTCTCGGCACAAATATTTGCCAAATTCTCTTCCTTATTCTTGTTTATCACCGCTCGCTCATTTTGTCCAGTTTCTTGTATTTGTTGGATTTGGACTTTTGCTTCGCAATTTGTTTTATGCATGTCTTTGATTGCGTTTACTTCCATTTCGTGAGTGGCTCCATAGATTTCCGTGATTTTGAGGACTGTACTATTAATTCCTTCCTGCATGGCTTTAGCCTTGTCCATCTAAATTGTATCAGAATATTAAAGATCAAGTGTAAACATTCCCAATTAATATCACGCCCACAAAAATCATACGTACCAGTATAAGAGCTGTTTCCTTGCTACTTTTCGATTCATTTCCAATCAGTTGCATGGTAAGCTGCTCGGTTCCTGTCCGGGCATCAACTTTGTTCTGGCTTTCCAAGTAACCAAGCAAACGAGTCAATCCATAGCAAAATACGATGAATCCCATGATTACGGCCAAAACGTAAATATCCTGGGCCTGCCAGAAAAACGTTAGAATTCGCATTTTGCACATTGTTAGTAAAATAATAATTCATATGTAATTTTAGGCTATAATTTGTAAGTGTTACAAAATTACCAGGAAGTATGTTAGAAGTCCAGCAATTCCAAAGATTAAAACCTGAACTTCTCTTGAAGTTCCATCAATGAAGCATTTCCATACAGTCTGATTAGCTGCTTCTGCATCCCTGGCAGCAGCAGCCTCCAATCTTTTATTTTGTGATGTAATCAGAAGGTCATAGCTTGAGCTATTCAAATCACATAAAAATATATTTGTTTTCTAATCGGAAATATGTAGTATGAAATGTCAATTCCTTCATTCTAACGAACTTGAGCTGTGTTGCAGACAAAACGTCTTTGAAGGCGTTTGTAATTTCTGTGGTAGTTTCTTTTGCCACCAAAGTTTTAACAAGTTGTATGTTATCCTTTTTACGGTTAGCACTAAGCTCCGCCAACTCCCTTGGAGAAGAGGACTCCGCTGCATTTACTTGCTTTAAACAAAATAAATTGATGGAAGAAATATAAGCGAAACAACCAATTATTTTTCCAAATGAAGAATGATGGCAAAATGTCATACTAGTTGGTTCGCATTATTTGAAATCTGGACAGCCCCTCCGGATCCAGTGGAATCTGATGACTCACTCATTTTTAGGCAGTTTGTCCTTGTTCGATTGTTGCTCTGGAACTTTAAAAATTGAAATGCCTCAACAATTAGCTGAATTTTTTTAACATTAAACTTATATGTATATTTACTTATATTAATCTAATTCAATTTGTAGATTCTTAATTACAGCTCTGGCGAATTAAACGTTTGTCTTTCCAGCGTGTGAAGATCATGAACATTATCATTGCCAATGTACTGACCTCGCTCAGATTAAATGAACTTTAAAACTTGATCCTCTTTGATCCCGCATGCATTAAATTCACACACAAAACCACTTGTTCATTTAGTTGTTGTAGTGTAGTGTGTGTAAGACGAAAAAAGAATTCTTCACGTCGTCATCGTTAAAGTTAGAACATTTTGCTTAATAAACAATTTGCAAGGGGGGGAGAGGTGTCCTTCATGATTTACTTCCAACCACTCATTTGCAGAACAAAAATGAAACCAATGTTACATTTTATTCTTACAGGTTTAGTTAATCTATTATTTTGGATTTTAATACATCGTTGATTGAACACACTAGTATTTATTCCTAAGATTCCGAGATAGATCAAATGCTCGCTTCACCAATAATTAGTAATTTTCTTACAGCAGACAAATAAACGCGTTGTTTTCAGGTAAATTCTAGTTTGTGCCTAATTGGATAACACAAAATATAAAACATATAACATAAGTTCTTACGAGTTTACTTAGTGGTCAAATGCACTACACAGACGAAGTTCTCTTTGTTGGCCGTATTCAAATAAACTCGCCTTCACTTTTAGACTTAGCTCTTCTGTTTTGCTTGACTGAATGCTAAAATTTGACTAATCGCAAAGGGATTCAGAGATCTAGTTGAAAGACAGCGAGGAGGGTGGGATAGGAGATTACGTAAGACGGTGAAGGCTTGGATCTGCACGTTGATGATGATGACGAGGAAGGCAAGACGATAAATTGACTCTATAGCTAGACTTCAACTTAGACTCAACGAGCACGACCACGAGGAACGAGACTACGTCCGCACTCCACCACCACCAAACTCAGACTCCTAACTTCATTCAAAATGGCAGTTATTGAAGTGAACGGGATTCCTAACCGATTTTGGTATTTACTCGTCCCGGGATGTGTTGTCATTGCCTTATATTTGGTAAGATGACCATGTCAATTACAGTGTAAATTTTGTATCTGCTGAAATCAGAACTCTAAAGAAGCACTCCGCGAATGCAGTCCATTAATGCAGAATCTTTTTGTGTTCAGATTCATCAATTATTGACCGTTATGGTCGTACCGGTTGCTAGCGTGGTCCTGGGAATCGCATTTCTGATATTCTTGTACAAAATTTACCAAATTAGAACAAATGCACGAGTGCAAATCTCTGCACAAAATTATGATTATGCATCGAAGGAGATGTTTGTCAAAGGCTTAATTGCAGCGGTGAGTCATGAAAGGTATTCCAAAATCTGTCAAAACTTTACTTCAAAGATTCTGTTCTCTCCACTAGGAAAAACATAAGAGAATGAAATACATCCGCGGACTTAATAGG
Source organism: Orthonychiurus folsomi (assembly GCA_036851895.1). Taxonomy (NCBI): domain Eukaryota; kingdom Metazoa; phylum Arthropoda; class Collembola; order Poduromorpha; family Onychiuridae; genus Orthonychiurus; species Orthonychiurus folsomi. The sequence goes on along the minus strand of JAAXYW010001480.1, from coordinate 12,053 downwards.
CTGTGCGATGGACTGGAATTATCAGGCAGAGAAGTCCAACAAATGAAAGCGCTGAAAATCAACTGATTAAGGACATTAGCTATTAAAATAACATTTCTGAAGTAAAAACATTTTAGAAAAACCGAAAGACATTCATTAGGCATTAAGATCAAAACCTCAATTAAGATAAATGCTGTAGTGTCCAGGTCTCCAGCTCTGCAATAAACACTTGAATATTGATCCTGTAATTTCGTGAATTTAATTACACACGCCCAAATCTGCTTTTTCTGACAAGCAAGGTCACTGGAATACAGAAGAGGATTAGTTTATTCATGTTCAAGTGTTGAATGGTAAGGAGTAATCCTTACACAAGTGAACTCTATCCTGTGTAGGGTGGGGGACTGACTTTGCAAACTATTCAATTTAGTTACCCATATGCAATATTTGTTCTTGCTGGATTAGACCAGATCGGCCAGAGTATGAATACTTTGCCCTGGGACTAGATTAATATACCGTTGTGTTGCATTACGATACGATAGTGTTAGGGTTTACATTTTGCTGTTTGAAAGAGAAACTGGAATGGCCATAAAATCTCTCCCTTAGTTTGTCGTAATAGTAAAGTAGCTAGACCTTGTTAAAAATTGTCAAAGCCAGCGCCAACCGAATGCCACTGGATTATTAGAGGTAAAAATTCTGGTTGTTTATTGAGCATCTCAGTTTCAAGATAACTGTTTAGATTTGAATCAGATCCTTCTGCTAAGGAAAATTTGCAAAGTTCGTGCATCATGCCGATAATACGTTGCATGTGTAGCATATGTTTAGGAATAAAATTGGCAATATTCTATGACCAGGGATGTAAACCAAAACGATTTTCATCAGAGAATTGATTGGAAAATTGCTTTAAGTTTTAAGCTTTAAGATTTCCATTCAACTTTGTTTGCATGAGAGACGGGCTAACGACTGTACTGGACAACGCTATTATCGTCGCAATCGGCTTTCATTGCTTGTGTACCAAAAAATGGCAAATGAATCATAATATTTATTAGTAAATTGGCCCAACAACAAAAATGTCAAAGTAAAACCAGACGAGGGGTGGAAATTCAGATTGAACGCTAAGCAGGTTTTTAGCCACAGTCTCAATTTTAGTGGTTTACTACACGGTACATTTTTGGCCGGCCAGGTTATACCTCCCATGTCTGGACTTCAGTCAGACTGCACCTTGAAGTTTGAACTCATATTTAACAGATAATATGTTTGCGACAGTCCGGCCTGCCCAGATTTATTTGTACATTCTGCATCATTTATTTCTCGGGAATAAGTGTGAATCATCATCGTCCCTTCCATTCGAACAATTAAGAGAATTTCATTACCATATAAGGGCATTTGTTAATGGCAAACATAGTCTAGGTGTTTTAGTCCAATTGCTTTTATTGTGCAATCATTTCTGACCAACCAGTTTTATGAGCAATTCTGAAGTAAACTCGGAGTTTTTAATCCAAAATACTGATGTAAAGAAGATTTATTTGAAAAAAACGTTAGGTATAAAAGTATAATATAGACTTCTTGAAAAATTAGTAGCTCCGATTAGAATATAGGCGTCTAATGGGAGAACTCGGAGAACATCTTCCAAATGCCATTGTTGTTTTGGTTCATGGAGACATGCATTGCTGTGAATGTGAAATCTCTCCCAGCATGCCAATACGATGCGTTAGCCATAAATTCTTATGATGACATTACAGAGTTGCCTGTTTTGTTTTGTGCGTGTCCTCGACGTGTTAAGATAACTGCAAGATCCATGGACTGGCATGAGTAAGAGTTGGCATGCTATCACACCGGCGCTCATCATATTAAATTAATTTGTTTAACTCTAAATTTTTTATGAAATTTTCAAAACTAGGTTCTAAGAGTTGCTGATAAACGAAGTATACAAGTCAGTATGGAAATTCGGCTGCGTAGCCTTGGGATTTTCTGCCTTGCTATTGCACTTTTAATTATCGTAAGTTCAAAGGTTTTTTTATTTGACGCTGGGTTGGCGAGGTAAAGTTTATAGAAAACGTTTCATTTTTCTTAGATTATATTCGTCGCTAAAACATTTATACCTGCGATTGTTGGATTGACAGTTGTACTTACCTCCATCAGGTTCTTTCAATATTTGAAAAGACGTCAGCAAACAAATAGTGATGCAGCTGTTTTTGAGGCTGAGATAGAGAATCTATGTAGAAAGCAGCAACTCGTAAAGGACTGCGCTGACTTTGCAGTAAGCCCAGCAAGTCCATTCTTTCAAACTTTTAATTTTGTTTATCATTTCACAATACATAATTTAAAATGCTTTATTGATTCGCATTCCAAGCGTGAGAACTTATTTTTGAATTACAACCATTTTTGTTTTTCAAGGGTAATCAAGCGGTAGAATTGTGTGTACGGAGATCAACTTATGATGTACGTGCGGTGTTAGACAATGCTCGGATAACCCAAACAAGATTGGAAGTGCTAAAACAGTTGGAAACCAAACGAATTGGAGATCAAACAGTTATTGCAGCTCAGAAGGAAGAACAACGTACTTCTGCCACTACTAAAATGGCCGACAAGGAGCTGACTTTGGCATCAATGGAAGCTAATAAAATTCGGCTTAATTTGAAGCAGGAGACGATCAAAAATATCAAAAATAAAAGGAAAGAACTGATGGATATAATCGATTCAGAGGCAAAGAAAACCGCAAACTACAAGAATTGATTGCCAGGATTAACGAAGCAATGTGCGTAGAATATTTCATAATTATTAAAATTACAATAAAATAAATTCGTTCACAAATTAGTTGTTTGTATCATTCAAAGAAGAAATAATTAAGCAGTTTTAATCTTAGCAGAATCCGAACTCAATTTTAATTTTGTGGATAAAAATGGAGGAAGTAAAAATCCGAAGCTGATCAGGCTCTAAATAATTTTTCTCCACTTCGACACTGACTTTCACTATTTTGTTTTGGCGTCAGCGTTTTTTGGGAACTTCCATTTGATTTTGATACGGACTTATTCCCACGCTTAAACCAGCCGAATCCAGGCATCTTCCACGCTTTGAGTTCGTCTTGTTTACGTTTTTCTTCTGCGAGGTGAACTTCCATTTCTATCCTTGCTTTCTCCACCTCATCGTCGGCTTTCTTTTCAACTTCTTTCTTCTCGATTCTTACAATTTCTTCTCTCTGTCTAATTTGGAAAGTATCAACTTCGGTCCTCATTTCCAACTCTTGGCTCATTTCCTTTTCGCGGATTTCTTGATGTTTCTTTAGAATTTCTTGCTGAACTCGAATAGCATGATTGTCCGCGATTTTAGCATCTTTTGTCTTTTGACGCTCAGCTTCGGCCGTTAATTTGACTAATTGATGATGTATATGTGTCGCTTTTTTGGTCTCAGATGCAAAACTGGACGTGTCTTCAAGAATCTGATTCAGATGGGTATTTTTCTCATCTTCGACCCGACCCCTTTCGGCAGTTCCCCAATCTCGGATTGCATCTATTTTCGATTCTGCATATTTTTGCCGCTCGCGCATTTTATTGAGGGTCCTTTGTTGGAGCAAATAACTTTTGAGCTTAATGCCTTGCACTTTCTCCTGAGTTTCAGACTTTTTCATTCGAATAAGCTGATCAGTCTAATACACAAGAAAAATAAACTAATTTTATTAGGAGTTGTAAAATTCTTATTGCATTATATCTACGGCGTATACCTGCATGAAAGTTTCAGAAACTGTTGAAATGTTGGCTTCACCATCACCATTGACATTGTCCATATAGGTTTCCGCAGACCCGCCTGCATTAATTTGTGTAGGATTTATCTGAGAGTACAAATTTAATTTGGCGATCCTTTCAGTTTCCAATGTGCGACTAATTAGAATTAAAAGTTCAACAATTAAACTAACTTGTTGCTCCGACTCAGTTTCTTCATCAAATTCTGTGATCATGACCTCGGGGTGTTCAAAAATTGGACTTTCACTCTGATAACTGTTTTCGCGGCCATCGTCTGGCTCTTCTACAAACGGCCCCATCCCAGAATACATCTTATCCTGATGCAAATTCAACGCCCGAAATTCGAGTACAGTAAAGTGTCACCGCAGTGTATCTCTTAATTTCACTTTACAAATTCACTTTCAGACACACTAAACATTAATTATATGCTATGCATGTGTACCATAATACATTTGGTTAGGAGGAGATAAACCTTGGTGAAGCCCTGAAATACAAATACAGGAACAAAATTCTTCGCGCATCACACAACACACATAAATTGGCAACATGTGCTGAAGTGATGCAGTAATGCTACACATGAAATAGCGTACGAGTTTATGTTTTGTAGAGTTGTTATCACCACTGCACTGGGACGTGGATGTTTTATGTCAAATCTGATGTTCTTTCCATTTTGCAATAATAATTCAGCACATAATTGTAGTGGCAATTTGGCTAGTATTTATAACTGTATAGAAGTCCATGATACAACACACATATAAATATAAAAAAATGTTTCACTGTCATTAGTAATTAATCGATACAGGAGAAAAGTTTAAGCTACAAACGAGACACAGTCGGCAAAGTCATTTCATGCTTACATCACCTATTTTCTAGGAAATTATCTTAAATATAAGTCCTGCAACAGATTTTCTCAGGGAAGCCTAGACACAACTACAATAATTAAAATTTTTATTGTAATCCAATTCAGTCATGTCTTGAACTAGGGCCTGGGTTCTGGAATGACGTCATTAACATTGAAAGAATTTGGAAATGTACATGAGGTAAGGAGTTGCGTTAGTTAAGATTTATTTATACTGTTAATAAAAATCCTGCTTGCTTATGTTATGTGATCTCACCCTTACAGCCTCGGCTTTTACATCTGTTGATTCCCCTACCTAAGCCTCAGCCAGCCAATGTCAAATATCAAACTTCATTTCTTTTTGAATCACGTAAGAGACGACAGATAAACGTAACACGTTAAAATCTTCTCTTTTGCACACTCTCCTGAAGTCCATGTGTCTGGAGTTTAGTTGAAGATAGCATTGGCCTTGGCCAGCTCATTGCCCTTCACATGCATTGGGAATAAAAATCCACAGTTTGAGTTTTGAATCAAGCAAACAATAATTTCCTTCCGCCCGCATCATTGCAATTTCTGTTCAGAACAGGCCCTTGTCGAATTTGTCCGTTTTGGTTTCTCCATAATTTGTCATTGCGGTTTTGAAGATGGTAATTCATGACGAACTTTTCGCTATATTTATTTTCACAATGTTATTAGTTCTCTCCGTGTTACGGAATTTGACAAAATTAAAATTTTTAAAATAGGCAGGCTATATGGGTGGGGTTAGGCTATATATATGTTATGGGTGGGTATGCTTGCTCTTAAAGTTTAGATTCTTAACATTGCAATGCAATGGAATAGGCTTTAAAAAGACTCTTCTGTTGATTTACAGGATCAAATTGTGATTGCCACCTTTGTTGGAGCCGTAACGCTTATCATTGTTGCTATCGTGTACTTTTTATCTAGCCGGGATATCAGTCGAAATAGAAGGCAAACAGATCGAGAAATTGCACACACCAAGGCTGAAACAGAGACACTGGTCGCCAAGCTAGAGCATGACGGTAAACTTCAAGAAATTTTATCAAATGAACGCCTGGGTTTAGCTCAATTCAATCAGGCAGAGAATTGCAAAAAATTAGAAGTTGGAATGCATTTAAATGAATTGGAAATCAAGAAACTAGGCCTAACAAGCGACCTTCGTCGAACTGAAATGATGGAGTCAGCTAAAACAGTCCGTACTGAACTGAGCACTAAAAACAATTCAGAATTGAAGCAAATGAATATTGCATACAAAACATATGAGACTGACGCGAAAAAGGAAATATGGCGCTCACAACTCCTGAGCAATGAAAGAATGCACAAATCCACGATTGACCTGCAAGGTCAAGAACTGGACGGCCGAATCAAAATGGCTGAACTGAGTTCTGCCACAACCAAATATTTGTCAGACAATGCATTCAAAACAGACGCCATGCTTGAGAAAGGTCAAAATTCCCGATTCAGCCTCGGATGTCAAATCCAACTGAAAATCAACCAGGATAACAATTCCACGAGTCGCTACAAGTTTGACTCGATCAAGTCTGTGGAGGAAAAGAGAATCAAGTCCTCTGAAAATTGTTTCAGTCTCGGATGTAAAACCCAACTGGAAATCAACCAGCATAACAATTCCACGAGTCGCTACAAGTTTGACTCGATCAAGTCTGTGGAGGAAAATAGAATCAAGTCCACTGAAAATTGTTTCAGTCTTCGGATGTCAAACCCAACTGGAAATCAACCAGGATAACAATTCCACGAGTCGCTACAAGTTTGACTCGATCAAGTCTGTGGAGGAAAAGAGAATCAAGTCCACTAAAAATTGTTTCAAGTCCCATATGAGGTTCAGCAGATTTGAACAACAGGAGAAAACCAACAGGTCTCAGATTGAAGCAGATGGAAGGACAAGAGTAGCTGAAATTGAAGCAAATAATAATCCATTTGGCAATATTCTTGGGAATGTTATGAATCTGGGTTTGGCGGCGGCGTCACCGGCACGTATTCCAGCATTGGCGGCACTGACCGGCAACACACTCTTGGGAAATCCCGGAGGGTTAAATTCCACACAAAGTAGACCGATTGTAGAGGAAGTTGAATAATTTATTAGGTATGACTGCGTCTAGCTTTTATAAATTATAAATTCCCTGTATCTTCTCTTTATTACCGAGCACACATGCTTTAGCATGTGGCACAGGTATTGTTACATACTATTTTAAAAACTTTCGTCATCTAATAGCAATTCAAATTTTATTGGACATGGATGTTATTGGGTAGTTTTTTATTTGTCGTTTTTGATATTATACTCTTAACGTCTTAACCGTAGCATGTTATTGGGTAGTTCTTTATTTGTCGCTTTTGATATATACTCTTAACGTCTTAACCGAATTACTTTTAACGTCTTGAAATAAAACATATTACAATAGGTATACATTTTTGTTCTCCAGGTCAGCTCAGAACTCGGAAACTGATTTTCAGGGGAATGAGATGGAAAGCACATATGGAATTTATATTGGGCCGGACACAATGATTGCTAACAAGTACTTGGTCAAAATTTGAAAAGTATTCAAAATGGCATCATCCAGCCCATGTCTTTTTATGTATTATTATCGATGATAAAACATTATAAGATAATAGTTTCCTCGTGAAATTCAACTTTACAGTTCGCTCCAATAGAAATTAGAGCGGTAAACTCAAACTGACATAATGACAAACTTAATTATATACTATTTAAAATTCTAATTCGACGAACCCGAATTATCGTAATTCGTGCTTTAAATCTCTTCGAATGATTTTAGTTTTTTTAAGCATTGGTAAGGGGCAGTGACTTTTAAGGGACGTGGATTTGATTTTATGGACAAACCAAAACAATCTGATATCGAGCTTATTAAAGCAATTGCATTTTCTGTCCGTCTGTCTGTCCGTCTGTTTATCCCTGCAGGGCAGTTTATTGGCATTTAATCCTAAGTGAAATTGAGTGGCTGCATCTGTGCACTCAAGGCTTTTGATTTACATCCGGAGTCCGAAGCGTCTGCTTCGTGTTGTACCTGTGGAAACAAGCAGCAAATGACATTTTGCGCTCCTAGATTGACTATATAAATGAATTCAGATGGGAGCAATTCATTTTACTTTGCTGCGTGTTTGCATGCGCTCCATTGACTTGGAAGCAAGTTACAAAATGAGACAATTTAATTTGTTAGTCGGACAATGCAAAATTGAGAAAAACTAGTTCTAGCCAGCTAATCCAGCCAGCTAATCTAGCCAGCTAATGTGTATACCCTCAAATGTGTAGCCGTTAGGACTTAATACTCTTCAATGCCATCAAGTAGGAAGCAATGTAACCACTGCTTCATGTATAATGTGATAGAACTCAATACCATTAAATGCCATGTTATAGAAAGCCCAGCTTCGTTCGGCTGCTTCCAAGCCCGCTTCCTAGCCAGAAGCAGATTGTATACCTATCGCTTCGGTGCAAATCGTATATGAGGTGGCGTGAATGAATATTGACGCATATTGGCGTGCTTCCAAAGGTACATGATAGCAGCAGCCGCTTCCTGAGGCGGTTTTAAATGCAATCAAGTTTTGTCACCGAAGCACTGCTTCCGTAAAATTAAGTATTTAATGCAGACAGCCGCGATGCGGCGGACGGACGGACAGAAAGTGCCATCGCAATACTTGTGCCACATGCTAAAGCATGTGTGCCCGGTAATAATACAGGATGTAGCCTTGTCTTGGTTATCTGGAACGGACACTGGAGAACGTTTGGACTTCTTGCGGGAATTTCTGGATACTCTACCACAAGGGGAATTGGTCTAAGTCGGGAATTTAGCTTCAAAAGCAAACAAACGTCAAAAACAAAAAAAATACACAATTGGAATCGGGAATTAAAGTAAAAGCTCCAAGCCAGCTAAGTCCGCGCCGGTAGTTGCCGAGTCTGTGCCGCTGAAGTTTTTCGAGAAGAATGAAGAAATCGTGTATCAGACAACTATTTACCATAAAAGCGGATCATACATAGTAACCACATATTCTGTAAATATAAATGGAATTCGTGCTAACAGTCTTGAGCATGGAACAAAGTTGGATTAAGTGCAGAATGAATTGAAAGCTCTGTTTCAGGGAAAACTTGTGGATGGGATTGAAGTGTCCTTACATTTCTAATCATCAGGTCTGCCAGTGGGGAATTTTGACGTTTTCGATTTACAGTGGAGGTGGTATAGGTCAAGGATGAATGAGCAAATGGTTGAGGTATTCGAGCCTTTAGGATTAATATCATTGTGCCAGTATTTTTTCAAAATAGGTATTCAACCTGAACATATTCCACATTCAGATTTTGTAGACCCAGTTTGGACGCCAAGACTGTTTTTTAAAGTGTATGTTAAATTTAATCAGCCTGGAACAAGATCCATCAAATGAAATAAAGCATTTGCAGCAACTTTATTCCAAATAATTGAATAAATTGGCAGTTTCGACTACATAACACCTTTCCTTAAATTTAGTTTCACTGTCCTTATTCTACATTCATGTAATTGTAGTTCCTATGTAGGCACCGACTCATTCGAGGGAATGGCGAATGGCACTGACTCTACAACTATTAACTTCAAAACTAGTTTATCCTTTTGAATGTAGACTTCCTTTCGGTCCCTCGCTCTGTAATATTGAAGGATCCCTTGTCAACTTCAAGTCTATTTCTCACATTACTCATAATGTTTCCTAAAATTGAAAAACAGCACTCAATCGCCCTATTGCTGGCTGGAAGTGACATCAACACTGATGTTAACTTAAGAAGGCCTTCCGGAAGTATGTTGATTCTTGATACAGTATTCCACCAATGAGATGGATTCATTGAAGAGCATACAGTTTGATCTAGAAAGGAATTTGGGTAAAAGCTGGAATCAACTAAGCCATTTTGGCAAATAACGCTTAATAAATTGAATTTGAATTTAATACTTGTATTTCAATACCTACCTCTGAGATTTTTGGGCATCTTGGGCTTAATGATTCGTATCGGTGATAAATGTTAATGTGGAATTGTTGGTGGTTGTTGTTTAGACTTTTCTGTGGCTGTCCTGTTCCTCGTCCTCTTCAAGTCAACAGTATTCCTTTTTGCTCATCCCATTTTCCCTGACTTGGTAGTGACACTAGCACTAACACAATTGTCTGGACTCGACTACTCACAACCTCACGCACTGACCCAGACTAACTGGTTTGTGACTTTTCAAAGAGTGTTTGTTAACAATTATAAACTGATTTAAACAAATTAGCAAGACTACGGAAACAACACTGATTTTGTCAATTGAATTTCGGCCTATTTCATGCCTGGAAGATTGAATTTCGGTCCATTCCCCGCCAAATAACACGTGCCATATGTATTTTACGCATTTTTCGCATTAAACGCGCGTAAAACGCACTTTGTGCGCGTAATGCGTTTTGAGATTAAAACGTGCGTATTTGGCAAACCCTGCCTGTATGAGATGAATTATTACCGAGCACATATGCTTTAGCATATTTGTATTGTAATCGTTTTGTCCGTCCGTCAGTCCGTCCGTAGTTTTGCAGGGCTGATTGGCATTAAAACCTAAATGCGGCTTCATACCGCTTCACAACACAAAAATTGATTGGGATTAAAACCGGCGTTGAAAGCAAGGTGCTTCCATGATGTACCTCACGAAACAATGCAGCGTGTGTGCTAAAAACCTAATCGTGGAAGCTAGGTGGTGACATTACATAGGAAGCAGAGATACATATCACATTGCTTCCAGCCACGGCACGAAAACTTTGAATTTTGAATAGATAGTATCGTATTGTGCATTTAACATAGTATGTTAGGCAAGTAAGACACATGTTAACCCAAGCTTATGCACAAGCCAAGGCTGCGTCTTCTCGTATGTTCCTTTAATGAGTTTTAGGGTGCACCTTGTAGAACTTCACAAATGTGGTGGCGTTAAGTAGAAAGCAGAAATATTGTGCACTTGCAGATATGTATGGTTGACTTTACATACAGATGCGGTGAGATTAAGTTGGAAGCAGGAATGTATTCTTGGCTTTACATACTGATGTGATCACATTAGGTAGGAAGCAGAGATATTTTGTGGGCTTTACATACAGATGTGCTGACGCTTAGTAGGAAGCATGAATATATTGTTCACTTTACAGACCTGATTAATCTGACTGAACTTAGTACTTGAGATTAATGTGCCCGGTTTTTTGGTCTTTTAAGACTTTATTTGAGCGGCTGCTGTAGCACAGCACCCCACCTTTGACCTCTGAGTTAGGGTAGCTAAAATGGAAAAGAACCGTGGCAAGTCAAATATCATTGTTCTTAGTAGGTTGTGCTGAAAACTTTTATTGAGGTTACAGGTTGACCTGACCTTTGGCCTCTGAGTTAGGGCAATGAAAAAATCCGTGTTAGGTAACATGCTATTGATCTCAGGTCACTTAGATCACTGACCGCCGAGTGCTAGCTATAAGTATTATGACGGGCTCTAATGCAGCATATTCCTGGTGGAGTTGGTGAGGTCGGGATCTGATGAAGGCGGTGAGGTCGGGATTTGTTGAAGGTGCTGAGGTCCGGATTTGATGAATGCAATGAGGGCAGGATTTGATTAAGGCGGTGAGGTCGGGATTTGTTGAAGGTGGTGAGGACGGGATTTGATGAATGCAATGAGGTCAGGATTTGATTAGGGCGGTAAGGTCGGGGTTTGTTGAAGGCGGTGGGGTCGGGATTTGATGAAGGTGGTGAGGTAGGGATTTGTTGAAGGCGGTGAGGTCAGGATTTGATGAAGGATGAAGGGTGTGTGTGGTTAATGTGCATTGCGTGGCAGCCGCTTTCTTGGATCTCTGCTTGCAGAGTTTATTATTAGCATTTATATTAGTTTCAGACAATACCCTAAACAAGGGCAAATATATTGCCCACCGTTGTACATAAAAAACAATTAGTATTATTTAGTATAAAGTTAAAACCACAAGGGTTATATTATGTAATGACAATATGCCGATGCTAACATTCGCGCTATTATGATTTATTATATGCTATTCCATGGAAATTTAAATCCATTGTCAAACCTGTGGCTCTCTTACATACCACTCCGCCACACAGAACCAGCACGCCCTCCTGAAGCCCACTTATCTGTTCTTATCAATATTTGTTGCCCTTGTATTAACAATGTGTAACGATAATATTGATTAAGGGTATACTGGTTTATGTCATTCAAAATCCTTATTTTGACAATTTTGAGCTCCTTAATCTTCAAGCACGCTTAACAAAAGATGTCAACTCAATGTGTTTACTGATAAAAATCTGTTTGTTGCAGTATTACACGGACGGGGCTCATGTTGTGGACTTAGTTTATTTCAAAGCGTTTTTCAACCTTAGTAGTGATGGTAAGGGGGGATAGGCACCATTTTCCCTGCGGATGCCATGCACCCGGGTTTTCCCCAGACAAAAATACCCTGGTGTATTCCCCATCTAGTGTATTCCCCAACCGTCTTCA
>JAAXYW010001479.1:0-21343 GCA_036851895.1 Orthonychiurus folsomi | reverse complement strand
CCCCCCCCCCCCCCCCGCAGCGTCCGTGCTAATAATTTGAAAACATGGGAGAAATAAACAATCTGAGAGAGAGCATGTTTTTTCTAAAATAATCAGTTGGAGTTTATATTACTAAAATGTAGGACTCATTTGATAAACACAGCGGGACTTGCAAGTTCATTTTACTATTTTATTTTTACGTTTCTGATAATTTGCAGGTAAAACAGTCAGTCGGAAAAGTCTCCAGTTCTCATTCAGTCCTCCCGGAAGTGGAAGCCTTGTTGGGCTTGTCGAACAAGAATGCGGAATCCACTCCAAGAATTGTTAACACATTTGAGATGGGATCGAAAGTGGTTACAGTGAGCTCATTGGATAATATTCACATAAAACCAGAGGATATTGATAATTCGGGTTCAGAGGATGGTGACGGCGGTGCGGTTGAAGTTAAGTTAACAACAACTAGTATTTCCAAAAAGGCGGCGAACAGAATGCTTCAAAATAGTAAAGCGTTTAAGGCTTCACAGCGATTAAAACAAAAGAGTAAAAAGTCTCGGGGACAGAATAGGAAGAAGAAACATCGTACTGCTGAAAAGGATGCACCTCCAGCAACAGCTACACAAGGTCAACCCCGAAGACGAAAAGGCCAAACGAGAGCAAAGAAATTAGCTGGGAAGAGATAGCTAGTTGGATAGATTTACGTTGTCGACCGTTGAGGATTGCGTTTTTAAATAAATATTGACAAGTTCGATTCCTTCCCTGAAGTAATAAGCTGTTGTCAATTTATCAATATTTGATCTTCTAGATAGATATAGACTCCACAATGAGGATTATTAATGAATTTTGTTCCTTAATCATAAAATAATATGTTCACAATTACGGTGTGATTTATGTCTTAGGTTAAGAATAAAAGGCTGGAAGCATTTCCAGCATCAGGTCTACACTTGCGTTTTATAAATCCTGGGGTTAGAACAGAGACAAACAATAATAGCTAACAATTCATAAATAAACTTAAACTATGGAACTGTTATATCACAATTTCCTTCCTTAATTCAAAACATGACCAACATTGTACAGCTCTTGGAAGTAGTAGAATTTGGAAACCAAAAATGAATCCAATATAACACAGGTTGCTTTCACTGGCAGTGGATGTACGCAGTGCATAACCTAACAACATATTCCAGACATTTAGTTTTTAGAGTTTTTTTACTTTCGTACTGCCCACGAACCTTAAGCGTCGAACTCTTATTAACCAGTTCTCTACTTAAAATCGAAATGTAGAAGAGGAATTAACAAGAGCGTGTGACATCCTATTACTCAACTACTTCAACTAAACAAATGAATCCTTTTAATGGATAATTCAAAGATAAACTTAAACTAGAATAAAATGCCCAAACGTTTGCTTAATCCGTGGTCAGAAAATATACGTTTGCATAAAGCCTGTATGGTAATTCTATCTCTATGTACATGTAAGTTCAAACTCCAAGCACTTCAAGTCTTGAAATCCCATTCTGGCGAGTTTTCTGCATTGATTCCCGCTTCGTAAAATTCCATTTACCAACCAAATAACTAAAATGCGAGGATATGGCGAGGAATTGTTTAGGATTGATAAAGTGTAACACTGGCAATGTGGTCATTACTCAACACTTCAAATATCATGTCCTGAATTCCGTAGCATAAGCTAGAGCCAAAGGGGTTATTTGACGATGAACGAGTAAGAACAACTGGTCTCTCAATCCGATCTTGACATCCTGGTAGTGCAAAGTCATTCACTTCTTCCCAATGAGAGTCGTAATTAACGGTTATCCAACTCTTTTCAGGGTTTACGTGCTCAACATTGTTCATCAGCACAGCTGGAGACTCCAAAGCCAAAGTGCTTTGCTTATTCTTCTTCATTTTGGGCGATTTAGGGTTTTGGTTTGAATTCTTCGTATTCTTTCCATTTCCGTTTGTACCGGCTGAAGTGAGGCAATTACTATTATTCATGGATGAAGCTGTATTTATCCGTCCAATACGAAGACTAAAAGGGCAGCGGTGGTAGCTATTGAAATCGTAGTGCCCGGGGAAGTTAGTGTGTAGCATAAACTTTGATGCTTTGTGAAACCGAGAGTCGAAGAGGATGTCCTAAAATTCAAGGTTAATTAGCAATTAATCCCTCTGCTTGGATGCCGTTCGGTATGGCTTGTACAGAATGGCAGAAAATATATTTTTTCAAGCAGGACAGGACAAGAGCGCCAGGGCTCTCCTTTACCAAAATAAAATCTCAAAAATCAAACTTACCAGGCCCATTGTAAAGTAGTTGAGAAAATAGTCAGAGTTTACAGTAGATACTTTCTTATGTGCTTCTTTGGAATGAATTTTCATTTTATCATCGGATTTGTAGAATATTCTGGAAGGCGTGCCTAATTTCGAAACGACGCTTTGTACTTCTTCCCCAAACATTATTTCTCGTTCAAAAGCAACTCGACTCGGATCCAAAATATTATTGGAGTATGTGAAGAGACGTAATCGCAACCCCAAAGTCTTTGTGGCTGTTGAGTTCCGCAGCACTTGGCAATCTTCCATGTAAATGTGCCCTTTGAAGCAAGACATCGGCAGAGGTGGTACTGGCGGCTCGGAAGGATTGACTCCTGCCGATAAGAGAAATATAGTGAAATCATCATTTTTCACGACATAAAGCTAAAACTTCATGTCTGTAAATTAATACTGTGTACATACCGCTGTACAGTATCATTTTGGACAGCATTGGTGCAGAGTCTCCAGGAAATCGGAGTGACCCAAGCCCATGGCTGTAGTGCGGTTGATAATGCAAGTCAACTTTAAAATAAAATGTCAGCCCTCGGAAATTAAGAGCAAAAAGTTGTCTCTGCTTGTCATAAGAACCGGGGCGAGTGGCTCCGAAGCAGCGGTCAATTTGCTCGACACTGGGGTTAACTTTTGGGCCGTTAAATACGTTGCCACTAAAAGTATTATTTTTGATTTAATATATTTAATCACGAACTTCCCAAACAGTACACAATAACAAAATTGCTTACCAATATTTGAGTTGGACAAGTTTTAAGTTGTACATCTCAACTAACTTGAGCCTTTGTGATCTTGAGTCGAACATAAGACGAAATCCGTCTTGTGGAAGATCAAGTATGAGATCATGATTCAAGGGCGCCTGAAAATGTTCAGAAATAGGTTCTAAATACAATCAATTCGCAATGTCACGATTCAATTCAATATGCATGGATTAAGCTGGGGCCAATAATGGCATGCATTCTTCATAAAAGCACTACATTAGAGACAAAAGAAATACCACGTTGCATGTAAAATATTCACCTGTTCATTGTAAACGACGTGAGCAGATTTTATAACCCGAACATGTGACTGAACCAGTGCCACAGCCTGGGAGAAATGCATTCCTGAAACATTAAATTACATATTATATAAAGATTGTTTACCCACCTTGAGCTAAGCTAGAATAAATATTTTGTTCATCTCGCATTTCCAGACAGGGCAGAGTAAAATTCTAAGAAAAGGAGGAAAAGCAGAAATAACGACGACGAGCTCTTCACAACTGTAGTTTAAAAATGCAATCGAAGTATCTTGCTCAACAGCGCCCATTTAGTAATTTCAACGACAGTGAATGGAAGTTTGATTCAATTCAAACAGGAACCATTTAAAATTTGAGCCAGTCCTTTGTTTCATTTGATTGACAACACGTCTCAATCTCGCGGTTATGGCCATGCCATTTTATTCCCCTCGTCCTGTGTACGTCACGTCGACCTGCCTAAATGTACCCTTTGCCTAAGATCCGAGATTAGATTTTTACCTAAAAGAAGTTCCCATTGATCCGCATGAAGTCCATTCTCTGGAACAACTTCCAAGTCCAACATTTTTGTTTGTCGTTTGAAGACAATTGGCTGAGTTCACAATATCACAATGGCTTTGAAATAATTTTGCATTTCAAGTAAACAAATAGAAGGGGATGAGCCTTGTCAGGTCAAGTGAGTTAGTTCTGCAAAATAGTCACGGTCAAGCGTAGACGTACGTAGTAAACTCAAAAAGGAGAATAAACACTACGCATTTGTGTTTTGTTCACATCATCAGCTGAGTGGGGCAGAGTATCAAAGTACAGAAAAAATCTGCCTGGGAACAGCTGACGTCCCTCCCTACCCATACTACCCAATAATCACCAACTGAGTCGACTCCCCGTACATTTTACATTGCCGTTTTTTCCCTCACATCCTTTGATGTTCGTCAGATAATCCTTCTTTGGATTTAACATGTGAAGATCCATAAGCGGGAACAGTCCGTTTTGAATCCATGGTTGACAACAAGGAAAGTGCAAGTATTTTAGGTTCTTGCCTTGTGTCGCCTTTGATAAATCACGGCATGCGAACAGAAAATACGAAAACTGCACATCGTTCGCTCGCGTCGTCGCGTCATCAATGTCTTGGTAGTCCATTATTGTGGACATGAGTGAAAATGGTTTTTAAAACAATGCCGTAACGTTTAAAGACACGAAGGGATTAGGCAGCTTGAAACCTTACCGCATACTGAGATACTCCGTTTGTTGGTGGTGATCAAAGATTCCGATCGATCACCATCTGACAATGAATTTCAGCGGTGTGGTTCGTGTAAATAAACTGGGTGTTATTGTGATCTTCGTACTCCTATTTGTATTCTTGTTGTATACATTCGCTCGAGTTGAGGATAACCCGAGACCCGTTGCCAAAGGGGGATCAAAATCTGCTAAACTGAAGCGGGATCCTGATCGTGTAAGCTTGCGAGATTTGCTTATTGCTGCTGTTGATGTGGCACAAAAAGGTGGTGTCGAAGTTGTAAAAATCCGAAACAGTGGGCCGCCGGAATTAGCTGAGCAATTGAAAGGTGAATTGAAAATGTTCGGTGCATGGTACATTTCTAATTTGTTATTGTAAATTAAATTCATGTCTTGCATTTGGCGAATCTTAGGCCACACAAAAGAAGGGGCGAAAGATCGCGTTACTCAAGGAGACTTCAATTCACATCGAATTATGTATTATGGGCTGCGGAAGGCATTTCCTAAAATTAAGGTGTTACTGCAGAATTTCCAGCGTCTTGATTTCAAAAACTAATTACTCCCGACTTTAACTGCAGGTTTTATCGGAAGAGCACACCGAACATCCTCACTGGGACGACGTTCCGCTTCCGAAAGAAGAAAATGAAGAGATTTCAAGAGTACTTTTCAGTGATGAAATAATACCGGCAGAAGATGTCACCGTTTGGCTCGACCCTTTGGATGCTACGCAGGAATATACTGGTACCTTCCCTATTGTTGTCGGTCGGTTCATTAACTTCATAATTTTGTAAGCACCAATTAACTGTTTGTAGAGAATCTAGTGGAGTACGTAACAACAATGGTGTGCGTAGCAGCAAAGGGTGTGCCAGTTATTGGTGTAATCCATCGGCCATTTACAAAAGAGACTTATTGGGCAGTAGTTTCTCATGGAAATTCGCCTAGTTTGGACGTCATGATGAAGAAACGGGAAGAAAGTTTAAAACCCCCAGCACCTGCGCTCCGAATCATTGTTTCCAGATCCCATGCTGGGGAAGTGCATAATTTCACGAAATCAATCTTCAACGACGAACCTGTAGAAATCATACAGGCGGCAGGGGCAGGTAATTGAACAAATCACAAATTAACGATAAAGAGAATATAAAGAGTAAATTTCATTTACAGCATATGTGATTGTGGTTTCTACAGGCTATAAAGTCATGGA
Organism: Orthonychiurus folsomi; assembly: GCA_036851895.1. Classification (NCBI taxonomy): domain Eukaryota; kingdom Metazoa; phylum Arthropoda; class Collembola; order Poduromorpha; family Onychiuridae; genus Orthonychiurus; species Orthonychiurus folsomi. Next base: position 15,617 of record JAAXYW010001479.1, on the reverse strand, counting down.
AATAGTATCCGGCCGGGCTGATGTTTACCTTCACATAACCATAATTAAGAAATGGGACCTTTGTGCAGGGAATGCAATCATGTCAGCATTAGAAGGCTCAATGTCGACTTTATCTGGAGAAAATTTGCATTACGGCGCTGATGCGAATCCGGTCAATCGCGAAGGGCTTCTTGTATACTTAAAACCTTCCTCACTCATAGACAAACTAAAGGGAATTAAAATGCCAAAATAAAAGACAGGTATATTTGATTAATTAATTTTTGATTAATTATATTTGCTGTCAACGTCAAGCTTTAAGCCACGTCGGTTTTCGGTTACCTTTTACCATATTACATCTTCATCTTAGATCTAATTTACAATATTGTAGGCGATGCAATGGGCTCACACGACTCACAACATAACAACGTGAAAAGTGTAATCTCGCTAATTTTGGTCGCACAATTTCTTTAATTTCGTTTCCTCCAGGACCAGAGGGCTGGTGAATAGAACATGCAATTCTAGAAGCCTCAGTTTTTCAGGGTTGTCATAATTAAGCCGAATTGCCTTAAAGAACCGGTCCAGATGGAACAAATTGTGCCTGAAAATTGTAAACAATTATGAATAACATAAAAAAATTACCCAACATATTCCATCTCTGTTTAATTAAACTTTTACGCACGACATAAGGAGAACCATCCCCAAAAGTTCGCCAGACAAGAATAAATGGTGGATATATGACCTAGCATACTTTCGGCAAGCGTAACACGAACATTCGGCTAGTAACGGTCGACCATCAGCAGAAAACCTATTCAAAAGCAAACCGCATTGCTAAAGTTTTGAAAAAACCCTCATAGAGAGCAATTGAAGAAGTATGATTTTAGTACTTCTTGTCCTTCAGAGAAATTATGACATCATTTGTGTTTTGTGATTCCTGGTCAGCATCAGACTGTTCTCGACTTAAAATTGGGAGATCCTCTCCCAGTACCTTTTTACTACTGCCAGCACTCAGAAATTCATGTAATGAAAACACAAAAGCCAAGCCATTGTTTGTAATTTTTGTCACAAATGACGAATCAAAGAAATCCACACCTTGCAATGCGAGCCGAAGCATTTCAGATGGATCGAAAGCACCATTGACAATTTTGATACTTTCTGGTGGTAGCAGAGCCAATATTTCTGACAATGTAGTCAAGTCCACTGCTTCATTAGAATCCAAAGTTCTTACTCCATTTACAAGGAAGGCTACTAGTTTATCACGGCTTTCAAGGATTTCTGAAACAGTTCGAATGGCTTCCTCTTTGTCAGCCAAGAACCAACCAATTTCCAGTGTAGCGACTGCTTTGGAATTGCCCTTCTCGTTTTTATCAAGAATTTCTTGTAAGAAGTCAAGAGTTCTTCGAGTAGATTTCTTCACTCGTTTGGATGATGTTGATCTCCCCACATCAAAATCACTCAAACATTGAAAAAAGTCAGGCTGATAATGTGCGACGATTTCGGAAAATTTATTCGCATCTAGTACTATTCGCCCAGTCCTGGGCCAAATTGATATTCCCGATTTACCGTTACATCCGGATCCCGGTACAATTTCAGTGAGTGGGTCATGTGTGGTTAAAAAACTTGGACACTCCTTGAAAATGCAACATTATTTAAATAGCTTGTGTAATATCTCAGATTCATAAATGCGAATTGCTCAAGACTATTAGCTTACCGGTAACCCGACAAACTGGGAAATGCTTCTGCCGGATCCAGCAATGTTTTCGTGTAAATTAAAGTTCGACTCGATCGAAATTTGGAGTGGTGGTAGTGCTTGGCCCCCTGCAGGGTCAAATGACATCCTGAATACCTCCGGAGTCAAATGAGGAATGCTTCCAGCCTGATAAAATTTTGAAATCACAGGAATCATTGATACAAATACTAAAAAATGTATAACTAGTTAAATTATAACATTCCAATTACCAAAGTATGAATAAAAAAATTCGGAGTTGGGTAGCTCTGTTCTGGAGAAAATTGAAATGTTCCAGGACGCTTCCTCGTCCTCACCGGCGAAGAAATCGGATCCAATGTGGCAGAATCAATTGTGCTTGCCATTATCCTCTTAATATCTGCTTGAGCTTGTCTGAGGCGCTTGAATGCCTCTAATATTCGAGAATAAATGATATTAAGTTCAAGTGAAACTGAACGCATGAAGAGAAAAAAATGGGCCAGGTTCTTCAACTGTGGAGCAATTTCGTCAGTAATTCATTAAAACCACACTATTAAGATTTTCTAAAATTAAACATTGCACCGATGTGTGGGTTTCAGTTTCGTTTCAGTTCGGTGTAGAACAATTTTCACCACATGCCAAATCACTTTATGATTTCCCGCTTGCTGTGTTTAAATAATTGATGGGTTTCCTGCCAATCCGACCCGGCCTCATCCAATTTACTTCTTCGAACACAGACTAGGAGAGTGAGCGACGAAGAACAAGGCTAGAACTAGACGAGAAGTCGATCAAATTGGTTTTACTTGCGAAATAGCAGCAGAATTCAAAGAAAATAGGGCTAGCACGAAGCTATTTTATATCACTGGAAGATGTCAACATCAGGCCAAGCTCAAAAGGCAATTGCCAAGAAGTTCAGATGGACTTTAGACTACACACAAAAGTAAGTTTGTAATAATGTACGATGTAATATCCAGCATCCAATAATATCACATGCACAATATGATAATGAATATGACTATATGATCTAGTGCTGATTTGTGCCATTAATTTTGACTTTTATATTTGCAATTGCGTAGGCAAAGATCCGGTGATATTGCTAGTCCACCAGGTTTCACATCAGGTTTTTCAACGCATCACCACTCGGATGTAGCAAGAGATGTTGACCCAGCACTCATTGTAAAAAGGTCATGGGATTTTGCTCTTGGTCCGATAAAACAGGCGAGGAAATAATTTGAAATATTTTTTTTAAATACAATCCAAACTCTTATTTGACGAAGCTTTAAAAAATGTGCACAGGTCCCAATGAATCTGTTCCTGATGTACATGGCTGGAAATTCCATTTCAATCTTTCCAATTATGATGGTGGGAATGTTATTTATGCGTCCAATCAAGGCTCTTTTGGGAATTGTATCCGCTTTCAAGATGATTGAAGGGAGCCATTCCGTTGTTCAAAAATTTGCGTTCTGTGTTGGGAACTTTGTGAATTTGGGTATAGCTCTATACAAATGTCAGTCAATGGGCCTTCTCCCCACACATTCATCGGATTGGTTGGCATTTGTGGAACCTCAGGAACGTATGGAGTATTATGGGGGTAGTGTTAATCTTTTATAATTAACTACTATTGTGTTCTGCTGTTTAAAATAATTTTGAAGTTGATACGCCATTTTGTTCTAATAATTATGCTCTGAGTCGTGATGTCCTCGTTTATATCAACGGTTAATTCGTACATATTTCGATGTGAATAATAATTAAATCAGTCGTGTGGAACCTTAATTGCATTTCAATTATTTTCTAATTTGCTGAATTTTATCTGTTGCTCTAAAATTTTGGCCCTCATTTTACGGGTGGCTAGAGTGCATGATATCATTACTGCAAGAGTTACAACTCTGTGGCCAATAACGCTGGCAGCGTATTGCATTCCACGTGCTTTTTTTTAAATTTAGTAAAAAATTAAAAAAAACAATTATTGCAAATCGTCCTCGATTCAAACTCATAGCAATTCATTCAACATACTGTTTAATTCTCATAAAATATCGAAGATAAACAATTCATAAACTTGAAAGATGTGTCACTGCTTAATAAGTTCAAATTTTCAAAGTAGACAAGCATCCTACAGCAAAAGTTAGTCTACCTAATTAACAAAAATAGGTACTTAAATGTTTGCTTAGCGCAAAAAGACGCTTCTCAAAGTATTATAAAAGTTTTAATAATGCAATATTAACACGGGGTACTTTCTCTGGTGTGTTTTCTGTAACATATTTTAAGTATTGAACACACCAGGCAAATAAGGCAAATGTTCACTTCCCCGTTGCGTTGACTGGAATTCAATTTCTTAGGAAATGCTACAAAACAATTTAGCTACTGCCAGGCAGATCCATCCAAATGGACAGCAATTAAATCTTTTATATTAAGAGTATTTGCTTAGACATCTTAATTTATATTTAAGATGAAGGGAATTAACTCTCTCTTAGCCTTATTCTATAGTAGTGAGCAATAAGAAAATATATAACATGTTGAAATAGTGGCTTCATATGAGATTTCAGTTCGTTGGTTCAGATTGACCCAACTTTTGTAAATGAATGCATCAATCACTATTTGAGGTGCTCTCGCAAATGCCGGAGTAGAGTTTCGGCGTGAACTAAAAACAAACAAAGTTAAATTTAATACAAGCTCCTCAACAAGCTGCTTCTAATATTCAAATGTCAAAATATTCAGTCTCGACCTGGAATGACATTGTCCTCATCCATGTCTTCTTCGTACAGTTGTTCCAGGGGAGCAGGAACAAAATTATCCTCTACCTTCAAATTTACTTTATCGTTCCATGTCCAGTGCAAACGATTTTGAACGCAGAATCTAAATTTTGGACAAACAAGTTTCAGATTATAGATAATTAAGCTTTCAGCAAAGGAGGTTTTAGTCGTTAAGTTGTATATCAATATACCTGAAATCAGCTGGCACAAAATTTGCCTTGTATTTCTTAATAAATAATACCCCTTCAGCTAGGAATTTCAATTTGCTGGACATGTCGACTGGGCACAAGTGATTTGTGGTCATCTTGCCATCCCGGCTGCGAAGATCTCGCTCTTTCACACTAGACGGTCGCAAAAATGATTTTAAGGGTTAATTTTATATAAAAAAGAGTAAAGATTCTTCATTTCTTTACTTTACAGATACTTACGACTTGAAAAACCTGCGTATGTCCTGGAGCTCATAAGTCTGCTTTGGTCTTATACTTGACAAGTCTGTGCGGCTAATCTTGTTCATGGACTTCGCGAATTTGGTGATCAAATCATACCTGAGCAAATTCAAATCAACCTCCTCAAATGCAATCGGCATTAAAACATTTACAGTTGCAAAAATTAAACCTTTCATTTGATGGCTCATTTCGCACATCCTTTCCCCCGAGAATAATCGCATCAATGATGTGGAAACTTGTCCAAATGGTTTGCTTAACTCCTACAATTTCGAATTCGTCTACAAGGTCTGCATACACAAGTGTGTTGTTCATGAGCTCAAGTGGCTCGTCGACCAGCTTCCACTCCACTGTGCCGCTTGTCGTATCAGCTCGAAACACTTGATTTCCCCCCAAGCACATATAAAACCCCCTTTTTCGACCGACTGCCATGAAAGTCCATTCCTTGGGGTTTAGTATATCAGAGGTCATCGTAGCCATAGTAAGCTCCGCTTCACCTTCATTCTCGGTTGTTTTAATAAAATCTAAATGGCATAGATTTGTACATCATAGCCAGCGCAAATAACTAAGTAACTAAGCTCTGACGCAACAACTGCGATTTTTCCCTTACCATGAGCATAAGGCAATACCAACTTTTGTCCTCGAAGATTTGGAGTAGATGCCTTCGCATACTTCGGCTTCTCGCGTACTCGATCGGGAATCCCCCATAAGTTTAAGCATTTTTCTTGAATGTCACCAAATCGTTCATCAATGTATCTTTGTTCGTTCCCGTCCCTAATACTGGTCGCCAACTTGGTAGTTTCTTCGTGCTGACGGCAACCCAGCCTTCGTTTTTCAATAAATTAAACACAACTTAAGTTAACAAGTTAAAACAGTCGACAGGTTCGGGTTAATTGTCAATAATTTTCTTTTTCTATTTGAATGCCTTACTCAGCATTGGTTCTCTTTATGTAGTCCCAAAATCGGTAGCTGTCCTTGATTCTTTCAACAGCAAAAAGTTCGAGAATCTCTGCAAAGTCTTCTGTCTTCCTCTTTGAGGATCTCCTTGTGAGCCAATCAATCTTGTGGCATTCTGCCAAATAATTCGAGATTTCGATGCAATAATGAAAGGGCTTCTTCCACTTGCATAAAACGTACTTCTCCGAGCTTGCCGGAAGAGAGGATTCGGGCTTGAAGATAGCGACTTGTTCAAAAGTCCTGTACATTAGGTATATTAACCCCACTGTGAACGGGGTATACATATCGTATATTCGACATACAAAGTGTCCTCCTGTTTAAAAAAACGAATTGACATTGGTGGGTATTCTCTGCTTAAAATAAATAATAATTAAATTTTTCTCTCATTCTTATATTAATTCAGACGATTATGACTCGATGACTAAAACACAACTATAAGTTGTACCTTGCCAGACTTACACGCCTTTACACAAATACATCTGTTACGTAGTAAGTGAAATACTTCCTAGTGTTTGAAATGTTAATTAAACCAAACTAATTAGTGTAGAGTTGGGTCAAACTTACCTTCACGGACTACTTGCAGGGCAACTAGAAACTCCGACAGAAATGTGTACTTTGAACGAATTTCCTTTTGGTCTTCCTCGGTTGCGTCGCTCTTCTCACCCTAGAAACCCAACCAGAGTTGTGTAAGACAAATTTTACAGTGCAGGAATCATAAGGGCAATTTACTTACCCCGCTGGCAATCACAACATGTGCTAGGGACTGATCTGTACCGTCTTTAACAAAGGTAACAAACTTGGACAATGCATAAGGACGACTTATATCTCCATTGCCTTCACTTCCGCTTTCACCTTTAATATGCTCCAAATTGCTAACTGAAACAACTTTTAAACGGGTAAAAAACCAGAGAGTTTACCATAAAAAGTCTCAAAACTTTCTTTGGGGAAGTGCTCGGCTTGCTCCAGTTTCCAGTCGACATGTCCATCGCCTCTAGGGGTTATCCCAAAGCCCTTCGCTTGCCACTTCTTTTTCCAGAGGAAATATCTAAATTACACACTTCACAGTTAACAACAAACAATCTAATATTGAATATCTTGGGATGGGGCAACTTCAAAATTCAGTATTCAACATCGTGTAGCCCAGCTTAATGCAGTAAAGTGAAGTTTACTAAACATTTCTCCAAATTATTTAGCTTACTCAGCTATTCCACCTGGACCGCCATTGATGTCTACAAAATAGAGCAGCTCATTGCTTCGCACAAGGCTCTCGCCATTGGGTCCTTTTGGGTTAGTAAGTTGCATGCCCATAAGCGCATCTATGTTTGCCATTTTGATAGCCGCGCCATGCTGAAATATTGCTCCCTTCTTAAACTCGAACTCATTGTGTTTCGATCTCACTTCGTGGAATCTATCTACGTTAACTCTTCTGATGTAATTCTGAAAATCCAAAATAATAACTAAATTAGATCTATTGTTATGACTTTATTGCTCGCTGAACTTACCTTGACATTCATCAAGCTCTCTAAGGTTTCCCTATCGCAGAAGGTCGTATCGATGAAGAGTTCGGGCTCTGCGTTTCTAACTTGTCGCTCTAAAATCAACGAGTTAAAATTGAGGCGGCGTTCACCCTGTTCCTTTTGAATCCAAAGGATTTTGCTGCGTTCCCGGTTCAACTTGATCTGTCAAAAAGAAACATTAAATAATCTCCAAGTTGTGGTTGCATAGTCAAATTTATTTCCCTATCTTGAATGTTGCGGACCTTGTTATGAGGCAGAAGTGTTACGTGAGAAACCTCACTAGCATCCGAATCACTGCTTGCCTGCGATTTGGCATCAAATATGTCCTTATGTTTTTTAGAGCTCGCACTGGAGCCCGTTCTGTCGCTTGCTGCTCTCTTTCCACTGAGCGAATTACCACCAGCAGACACTTCTGATCGTGGCCGTTGCACAAGCTTCGCTCTAGCTCTCACTTTTGCTGAAGAAGATCCCTAACAAAGCAAAACAAAAATTGGTAATCATAAGGATGTTTTCCATTGCATCAAGTAATGTTAACGTAATGTTTTGACTCACGCTTGCATTAGAAGACGGGGCGGGTGGTGGAAGTGGAGCATTGCTTTTCGCAACGCCATTGGTTTGGGACCCGGCCAGCGGCTTTGACACCGGTTGAAGCACCGTAACATTTGGTGGTGTTCTGAGCTTTACCCACGTATTGTTGTTGAAAAACTCGCACAGCGAGACAAATTGTGGACTGTTCAGCATCTCTCCCCATGTCTTGAAGCAGCCCACCTTCTCTGGTTCAACGTACCTTCCAAACTTTTTAAAATATTCTGCGCGTAGCTTGCTGATCTCAAATCCCTTAAAGAAAAAGAAAAACTCAAGGTTTAGCCCTCAGACCAGCCTGTCTGAAAGAACACACGGTAGAAAGCATACACTTACCTTTGGATTATCCGCAAGCAGCCTACGAATATTGTTAATGATGAGAGCTGGTACCTGCGTAGGGGTCGCCATTTCCTTTCAAACACCTGACAAATAAATTTTACTTAAATTTAATTTTCATTCATTCGCCTAAAATCTTATTAAACAAAAAAAATACTAGTATAAACACCCAACGCTCTCCCCTAAACCGTAGCGCTTGGTCGGTGTCGGGAATACGGTGCGCAAAATTTTTCTAAGTCAAAACTTATTTTGAACTAGCAGGGGCTCTGCCCCTGCAGCTGCACCCCGCAAGGGGGAGCTCCGCCCCCCCTAGCCCCTCCGGGGCGATGACATAACCTGACCTCGAAGGTCATCACCCTCTAAGGGGGTCATTTGACTTCACCAAAATCCTTTTCAGACAATTCTATGACTTGACTTTTTGGTGTTGGGACTTTGAAAAAATTTTGCGCACCGTATTCCCGACACCGACCCGCATTTAAATTTAGCACCCGTAGCACTTTGCTACTATTAGATTAATTTTCCCGACCTCCTTTCCACTATTTCAGGGCATGGCATGACACTGAATGATTACCAACTCCAACTGACAGCCGGCTTGTGTCTTGCCCCAACAATAATTAACACACACCCCGCAAGGCGCCACGCAAAGCCGCAACATCAACTATCAAAAAGGGAAAAGAGGACCAAGGCACGCACGTACGTACGAGACACAACGACGCGACTACTTCATCTAACCTTAAACTAGACTAAAATAAATCAAAAAGAAATCTCACCAAAATCCTTACTCCTCGAATGTCACTCACTAGGGAGAATCAACAAAGCTGATCTTGACCTTTGTCAGTGCTTTCCCCAAGCTGAGGATGAATGGTTGGTTGGTCGTACCCGGAATTTATTGAGCTGTGGCGTCCTTTTCTAGTTTTATTGGCGTCTGGGTCACACCACGCACATTTTTGAGTTGGACTGTCGTCGGAGGTTCCAAACAAACTGAAACTCCACTCCACGCTTTGAAAGAGAAGGAAGCCAAGATCACCACGATCTCAAAACAAGTGCATTGCATGCAGGGTGTCAGGTGACACATGCGCAGAGGCAACCTTCATGGAGCAGAGAGAGAGCTGAGCGGACATCCACAATACAAAGGAGCGGCGGGAAAATCAATCTCTTGAGCCCCCAAGACGTTTTCAAGTTGTAAACACCCCCGAACCGAACACATGTAAATAAGGAGTGATTAATTTCAACTTTCAATAATTACTAGTTTCAAGTTTAAATACGCCTAAGTTTAGTAAGGTAGATTGAGCAGGCAAACAGAGGAGTTTTGTGCTGTTCGTAGTTTGTAGCCTTATCCTCATTATGATTAAATCGAAGAAGGCGACGAAGAGGAAGATCCAGCTGGTGGAAGTGGAAACCAAGGAGGTGGCAAGAATTAAGACAATAAATGCGATGGAGGCAAGTTAATTTAAAGATAAGAATTAATTAATCTGCTTAAATTAATAGTCAGTCAGTACACTGACTGGACTGACTGCTGTGATATGGGTGTGGTGGTGGAGGGTAAAATTTAAGTCGTCCTCAACAAACGCATAAATATGTCATCTCATGTGTTCTCGTAATTTGCAGAGTTTCGCCAAAAAGATGCAGAAGTTGGGTGAGCAGGAAGTTGACCTCAGCGACGAGAACTCCAGCTTCGTTAAATTGGCGGAGTTGAATGAAAAGTTAGCTTTTGCTTATTTTCTATATGTGCTTTGGTAATCACTGGACTACGGATTAAGGATTTCGTGTTTGGATTACAGCAATCTGTATTGTGAAAGCGAATGAATTGAGTCAACCAACATGTATGTAATTTACAGGAACCGACTGTAATTTGCTTCTGCAATTGCCTTCTAAAAAGAAATCCAATTACGGTTTGATTGGGACTGCAATAATCCCTAGTCCGATTGCGGACCCAAACGCCAAGTAATTCCAATCCATGATCCCATCAAATAGATTGGATTACCCATCTGTGAAAAATGATTTCAAATTTAAGTAGTGAAACCGACTTGAGTGGTACTTTGTACTTTACTTTAATAATTTGTTCACAGGTACACAACATTCGTCTTGAAGCATGGTTCAAAGTCGGGCGAAAGGGACTTAGGAATCAGAAGAAATATTAGGCTACCTGCAAGTGAGCCAGTCTATTTATTTTTGAGAAAGACTCGCACACAGTTTTGTTTACAGTTTGTGCTTGCCATTTAGTCTTAATATTTTTAATACTTTTTGATTGATTTATTATATTTGTATCATATCTTATATTTTGAATAGGCTATCCTGCCAAGTTAATCAAAGCTGTGGAGAATTTCATAAACTCCAAAGAATTTAAGATGACCTGGAAGCAACCGGACAGAAATGATGTTTATGACATCGTCAATTCCCACAAGGAATCACTGGCTTGTGACGTGTCTGTGGATTGTAAGTAACAACCTTACTTGCTCGACTCACTTTTTGTCACGATTTTCAATACTTGATTAATGCCAGCACCAACTAGATTCAATCTAGTTGGTGCTGTTAATGCGGATTCTCTCATGATTTGACGACAAATCATTTGCCATTCACGTGAAGAAACTGCACGCGGTAGGCAAGTAACTTTAATGCTGCACCTTTTCTACTCTTTTCCTTACAGCAGCTGCAGAATGCATCTTTAAATACATTCACCGAAAAATAAAGTCACTGCGTAAGAAGGAACTCGTAGGCCTACATCAGACTCATCTGGACCAACTTGGTTCAGAAGAAACGCCTCCAGAATTAAATGGAAAACTGTTGCCAGAAGGGGAGTTGGACGACCGTGTTCAGGAGGTAATGATTCCGCGTGCCCCCTCTCTACGCATTAGTTTGAGAATACTTAATTTCTCGCTAGTCTTAATTATCCTTTCGTTTTGTAGTACATCGAGGGATATAAGAGCAAAGTCGCGGGTGAAGAGGACTTCTCAGCAACTTCCGGCGAGGAATCGGACGAAGTGGATATGGAGAGCGGAATTTTGCCCAAGGAAAATAATGGTAAGCATTACTACGTACATAATTCATCCTGAAGTTTGAATCACTATTAACTAGAGTTCATTTGACTCACCCATACCAGAGTTGTTAGAACCACTAATATGCCTTCCGTCGAGCAATCTCAATCCGGAGGTGGAGGAGATTACCATTGACTGATTGTGCACAAACGGCAAATTGTGGACAGAAATTAATCTGATTTGGCATTTTGTTATAACAATATCCATGCAGAATTCAAGCTAACGAATTGGTGCATTATTTTTAAACAATTTTGATTATTATGGGCATCGCTATTAACTAATGCGAGCATTTGCAGAAACATGCGTAATTTTTTAGTTTAATTATTATTGATGGCCTCCGTTATGGTTGTAAATAAATTGATGGTTTTGGACTGTCTTCAGTCGTGCTGTTTTGTCTCTTTTAATTAGCAATGTACAAAAATAACTAAATGTTTCAGTTTTCAATACTTGCTCTATTTTCACCAGTCGAAATCAAAGAATCCGCCGTCTCTGTTGCAGTTTCTTCAACTGTTGAAACTGTCGATCCTCTCTTTGCTCTCTTGAATGGTTCAACCGACTTCACAAATTTCTCCCACAGGTTGTACGGCTCATTGATTTTAGGGATCTGTAATATTTTATTTAAATTTTAACTTTATCGTGGTACTTGCTTCAACTGCATACTAATAATCTGGTTAACGCACTTGATAGTTTTGGCTCAAATAAATCCCTGTGTACACTCCGACACCAAAACAAATCTATTACAACATCCAATAGTTAGTCGACAATACCTAAAAGCAAATTCTTGAACGCAAAGTGCTGAAAATAAATGATCTTACAATAGCACCTACAAGTAGATGTGCGGCAATGAAGATGATGAGGATTGAATTGTAAATATAAGTCAAAATTGTCCACATTTTTCCGCTGGGCTTTTATTTGTACTCTGAAACACCAATAATGTTTCAGTTTTTACCTTTTTTTTAATGCGGTGAGTGGGTGTACCATGGATTAATTATAATATTAATACTGCAAAAGACAGCAGGGATTTTCTAGCTTCCTCTTCCGGTACATTAAAGCAACAGAGTTCACGCACGGTGTTCCGATTCCGGATGAATCTAATGCCTAAAAATAAATCTGACACCCCAGTTGCTATTTCTTGAGCTATGAAAGAAGTTTCCGAACACATGCAGTGCTTTCAGATTTCTGAACTCTCGACTCACTGGGCAGAAGCTGCAGCTCTCCGAGGGTCACCTAAAACAGCTAGCCAGCAGTACTATGCACTTAATCGTGAATCTTCAACGTATACATTCGTAACCAGGTACTTGGGTAACTAGAATATATTTGAGCACGAACATCCCAAATTCCATTGTCTGGATATTTGTATTTATTTTATCTTTGAGACAGATGGCAAATGTCCGTCCAAATATTTAATTGTTGAAGATAAACGACTCGAGCTCGAAGAAATTTATTGTGCTTTGTGGATAAGTTTAATTCCACCTTGAAACCGAGAGAAGGGACACTAAACGATTTATATCTATTAGCAATTTATTCCAAACTTTACAAATGTTAACTTTACAAAGTTATAAATATATTAAATATACGCTAAATATGGGATTTAGGAATTCTTGTAAATTCATCAGATCAAAGATTGTTTAAGAAATAACAATTAAGCTCCTTCAACGACGAAATTGTCACTTACAAAGTGAAGAAATCGTAGATGGTAGAAAGCAATCAAGCTAAAATTAATTGAAGCAAAAAGAACAGTACAGTGAAGCGTTGGAAAGTAACAATATTGGTCACTAGTAATTGTAGTAATTGATATTATTAATTAATGACGAAGCTAAGCGCATACCGCATATTTTTTAACAAACAATAGATTTGAATTTGACTTGCGCTACAACAGTAAATTAAATGGAAGAATTTGTTTCACATTCTAAAAGAATAAGAAGTTAAACAAGGGTTCATAATATTTACAAATAATTTCATTAGTCATCTTCAATTTCAAAGTATAGATTTAAATCTTCATCCGACGGAACGTCAAGCAATAAAAGTTTTCGTATATTTTATCGAAGTTAGATTACTCAATAAATCATTTGTAAAGTAAATCATAATAGTGGAAAATAATGAAGAAATATTAAATAGACGTGCGATTCAGCACTTTTTCAAAATCTGGAAGAACTCCTAGTAATTAGCAGTTATAGTAATTCAACAACTTTCGAGCTTATAAGGTGTTCTATTTACTGTCGGTCTCCACTCCAAGATGCAATTCGAGGTGGTTGAGTGGTTTTACTTCTCCTTTCCTAAGAGAAATGTTTTCATGACTCCATTCGCACTTTTCTTTTTAATCAATGTGTTTGACGTCTGGATATGGTCATCCTCCTCATCAGATTCGGAAGTGTCGTTAGCTTTCTTCCGTGGATCTCCTTTTTGGCTTTGGCTGGCTAACGCAACTTTCATACGTTTCGGGCCAGGCCGAATTTCCTGTGTTGGAGCGGAAGTATTGGGTGGCCGTCCGCGTCCAGTTCCGACACCAGCGCCAGCATTAATTTGCTTAGCAGCAAACAAATGATTACTAATAACGTGTGTAGACACGGATTTGTATGGGACGGATCCCTGACAAAACGGGCACAAAAGGGTGTTCTCCCGCCCAGCCTTTTGATGTTTATCGCCGTAATGGACAAACAATTTCTCGGTGTTGGGGCATACATCGAAACAGAAGTAACACCGAACATACCCATGCTTCTCAGTGATGCAATCAGAAGCCTCCTTGGCAGTTTTGTACTTCTTTTTGCATTTGCCGCATACCTTTGCTAACTCTTCAAATAAATCTGGATTCTTGTACATAGACTTCTTGTCTTCCGCCTTGTCGGAATCTGAGTCAGAACTAGTGTCAGATGTCGGTGGGGGTCTTTTTCTGTCTTGTGGATTGGAATCAGCTTTAACTTGAATATTTTTTTTCGGTGAAGTCTTTCGGAGACTCTTGTTTAATCCGTCGTCGAGTTCTGATTCCGAAGAATTGTCCAAATCAATTGGGTTGCTGTCGTTGTCCGAGTTAACAATAATTGGAGTAGTTTTTGTTGTGTTTTGCTTTGCGGGAACCCTGGTTCTGCTGGAAGCAGCTCGGGCACCAGTTTTGGGATTTGGTTTTGCATTTCTTGTCATTCTTTTGGTGATCGGCGCACCAACTTCTGACTCAGAAGACTCTAAGCCACTTTCATCTTCTTCACTCAAGTCTTCACTACCAGAATTTTTTTCATCTGACTCCTCTGAGTCCTTGTTCATTTTCTGTGCGGATATCTTTTTTGTCAGGCTTGCTCGGGGACGAAGCGTACGTCGTCCTTTTCTTGAAGCTGGTTCTGATTCACTCTCATCAGATGATCCTTCCCGTGGGTTGTTCTGGTGGGCAGAGACGGGAGACGTTGGTACAGAGTCTGACTGGTTTGAACTTACTGACGGGATAGAAAGATCATCAGCAACAGGAACAGTTTCTTCCCCTGAAGAATGGCCATAATCACTCATTTCTTCTTCCTGCTTTTTGATCGCTTCTGGGGTGAACAGGTAATGTATAACCTCATCTGGAGCTGGAGAATTTTTAGCATCATTGTCAGCACGATATTCCAAATCGTGCAAGTCAATTTGCAAAGTTTTCAAAATGTCTCGAATTTTTCTTGCTTCCTCAGGACCGTCAACTTCAGTTGTGCCGGAATACATCAACTGCACAACTTTGGACACTTGAGCAATCTTGAAATCTGGTAAGAGAACAAGACGTACTCCCGAATAGTCTTCACCCTATGACACATTGATTTGATCAGTAAAAAATCTCTTAACACCTGCTTTTATGCAAAATTATTTAATACAATACAATCAACCAAATCATTTACAAAGAACAAATACAGATAAACCCTCTTACTTGCTTCAAAAAAATGGTCTTGATGAATTCGGAGAACGAGCAGAGAAGGAAAGCATGAGCCGGAACAAAACCATCGGTACAGGTCAAGTGGACATCAGTAGTCTTTCGATCATCTTCAATTGCCTGAAATGACGTCATTTGATTCCAGTTCTTTCCCTCTGCCTTAAAATTCTTTGGAAAGTACGCGGTAAAATCCTTTGCCATCTCTGCAATAATACAGCCAGTCAGTTATTATTGAATTTGCAACAAAACTCACTTTTAAATAGATTGACCAAATTGACCGTGGCGCGAACCTTTAGAAAATATAGGTTTTGGTCGCTACAGTCAACATTAATTATTGAACTTCTCAGCCTTCCGCGGAAAAGGGGCGGATAATTCTAGCCAGTTTTTGGCCTCGTAGTCATTAGCAACCAATTAAAATTGTCTCACC
>JAAXYW010001478.1:0-21344 GCA_036851895.1 Orthonychiurus folsomi | reverse complement strand
GGTACAGCTAAATGTACTCAAAAATAAATGTAAATGATTTAATTGCACTCGTTAGTAGTTCAATCTGTGTATTTGCATTTGTGTTTACACTTTACACCCCAAATATTATCCAATCTTATGACTCAAAGTGCTTTCATAATAATTGTAACGCACTAATGGGTGCCACCACTTCTTCAACCATTCAAAAATTAAACCTATCCTTGAGTATTAAATGCGGTTCTTCGATTTAGAAATGAGAAACGAAGCCAATAGCTGCCTAATCGTGCGAAGGAGCCCGCCTCGGCGGTGCGGGTGGCGGGTGCGGTGCGGTGGGCATGACGGCGGGGGTTCTTTACATTTATGAGGAGTTGAGTGATAAATTAGTGCTAAGAGGGTCACACCGTTGAAATATTCCACGCAGAGCAACAGCAAGGATGGCCTGTCGTTCATTTGAAGTCCCCTGTCTATTCCCCGTCTCAACTTTCGAAGGATTTTTGACGTCGGAGGAAAGAGTCGTGTACGTAAAGTACATACACACACGTTGGCAGGGGCAGACAAGGATGCATGCATAATGTGTGCATTCACTCGAACGGACGACGTCGTCGTCGTCGAAGCGTCGAAGACGAAAAAGTTTCTTGAGGAGCAGTGGAGAAGGGGAAAAAAGCTTGGATGACGATGACTCCAGCCAAACAACGTCCATTAAGGGCGGCAGTAATGAGCTAAAACGGCTGGCTGGACCCCATGCATTAATAAACAGTTTTTTCATTCATGGTATGGCATGGCATGGCGTGGTGAAAGAAGGGGGAACTTTGTTTATTATTTTGGGAAATTGCAACACATTCACAGTTAAGGGACGGGCGGGGAGGAAGGGTTTATAAAATCGTATCAAAATTCTTAAAGTTTAAGTCTTAAAACTTTACATTGCGTATATAATTTAGTTTTTGAGATGTATAATGTTTGTATGTATTACATATTAATGTACAATAATATTGTATGATGTACATATAAATATGTTGCGAAATGCAAAATAGTTTATCAACTCAGAAAAGGAAATTCAAAGTTGAAAATGCAACTCACGTTCTAATTAAGATGCAAATATAGGAAGGACATGAGGAAAACAAAAGCAAGTTCCGAGTTGCTGGTACCTAATAAACCAATTTGCTCATGCATGACAAAATGTTCACTTTGATTTGAGGGACACAAGGGAATACCTGGACCCTGGGATTAGAATTTAACTTAAAGTTCCCGCCGTCGCGCGTCGTTGTCGTCGAAGGGTCGTCAGGTCTTGATTTGCTTTAATGAATTTTGTTTTGTAAATTTAACTCTTGTTTTCGCCACAACTGAAGCTGGGCTGGGGAAAGTGGAGGCAGAGTTGGTTCGTCAGCGTCCCCCAACCTCCGATTACTAATTTACAGGGAAATGGGGGCAAGGAACGGGAAATCTCCAGGCCTTTGAATCCTTAATCGCATTATTTGTCAAGACTTCAACTCAACTATTGTAGGGGGGAGGGGGAATATTCCATTCAGTCCTTGGTGCAGTCCTTACGGAAACAAATAGTTGAGGCTTTAAGTTTTCAGCTGAGGAAGACTACAATGCATGTTATTTTCTCGGGGACATTCATTTGCCAAGCATTATTTATTAATCCGAGTGGAAAATTGGGAGCTGGGGCCGCAGGAAACTTTGTTGTGAGAAATACCTGAGAGTGGGTTCCTTATAATTTGCGGTTTCCAAACAAAGTTCTCACGGAGGGCGGAATGAACTTTGACGACGGCGAGGTGCGGGATATGGCGGGTTATGAACATTGCCGTCCGTCCGTGTAATTATGCTTTTGAAAAGGAGAACCATGGAGAGGACACAAGCATGAAATAATACACCGCTCCAAAATCCCAATATCATAGTGTGAAAGCAACTTCTGCCTCTTGTGCGTGCAAAAATGTAAAGTCAAGTCTCACAATTTTTGCTATGACTCCAATTACACCTCAGTTATCTTCTATAACAGTATGTGTATACTATTTTCGCAGTGTAACGACCTCGTTGAGAAAATTGTCGGAATCAAATCCAAATTCAAATTTACACCACATCCTATATTGTAAAATTCTCGGCTCCTGCTATTACCCTAATTTACAGAATCTGTACTTACCAGTCATTTCCAGTTTTGGCAACATTTTGCCGTTTTCTCCCCGTTTGATGGGATTTGGGCTCCGCCACCATGTTTACATCTGAAAATAAAGAACAAAGATTCAATCATTATATTTGATACAAGTGAATCTACAACTAACACCGTAATGTAAAATCCGCACATTGTGGGGCTACTGTAGCATAGAGTGGATATATGAACCATGACAAGGCATTATTACAAAGAAAAATATGCCACATCGTCGACATCGTGCCGCAAAGGATGAAAATGGTAACCTCATTGTGTTGAGGGTGAAGTGGCAAGGAGCCACTCCTACAATCCTAATGTAATAATGCCCCCAAAGTAATCCTAGTTTGAATATAAAAATTGAAAGCTTTCATTCCGCGTGACCCTAACATCCACCCTACCATAACCCTAGGAAAGTAATCAATCAAACAGCACATAAATAAAATGCCGATATGAAAATTCGGGATCCCTCCACCCTTCGTTACATTACATTTACTTTCTCCTACCCATGCATGCCGCTGCATAATATTTTCCATTGGATTTTGGTTGAAGAGTGATTACATTTGGATCCCATTAGCCCAAGTTCCTTCACCTGGAACAATTCATCTAACCGTCTCTCCTCTCCCCCATAACCCTATAATGAAGTTTGATGACATAGAATTTCCATTTAGAAACAAGGGGGAATCGGTTCCTCAAATCTATCCTCAATATTCCACGTACGTACGTACTTAGTATGTACTGTACTGTTCGCCGGTTCCCAAAACTCCCGAAACCAAATTTTAATATTTTATGGGACTTGAGACAAAAGTGAAAGGTGCTTTCTTTTCCCGGCTCCTTCGTTACGCTACACTTGCCGCTCCGCCTTATCGGCCTCTGCCACGAATCCATGAATTTTCCATGTGTATACTTCACTGACACCTTTGTTTTCACCCGCCCTCTTTTAAACCCATGCAGTAAATGACAATAATGGAGCTTGGGTACTGGGCTGGGCTATGAAAAGAATTTCATCAGAATTAACATAAAGGAAGTCAGGATCTTAGAAAATGAGAATTTTGAATGTCCCCGCGCTTAAGAGTTGCGAGCGTATGGAATTGAGTACTTGACTTGTCTCATCGTATGTTTCGTATGGAATTTGTGCGCTTTTAATCAAAACCACTCAAAGAGTGAAGGAAAAATAGAAGGGAAATTCCACGCACGTTTTGAAAGCTTTTTGTCAAAAGTTGAGTGGGTTGTCCACCTAGAAGTGTAACAAGTGAAAAATTCATAAAATTTTTATTTCCTGGTTGAAGTTTGACAATTGGACGGGGAAGGGTCACGCCTTTCACAACATGGTTTAGCAATTTGACTAGGAATTTAGACATGGAAAGGATTTTTAGAAGGGAACGGACGTTAACTTACATATTCTTAAAGTTAGAGTGCCGGAATACAATGGGAAAGCAGTCCACAACTTGAACGTATTCATTCAATTTTTTAATTGGAATTTTAGATGGAAATTTTTAGAGAAAAGTCACAAACATTAGTAGATGGAAACCATCTACTATTATTTCGTGTTTCACAATAGAAGTTATGATGCATTGTGTTCTTTCAAAACCTATAGCGGGTACGCGGATCCTTTTTCTTTGTATTTCAAAATGCGCGGCATCTTGTTTTCAGTGTTTATATACACAAATCGCATTGGAAGTCGTTTACTAAAACCCAAGAATTTTAGTTCTGAGTTTGAGTCCAAATGAAAGATTTTCTCAAAACTTTTCCAAGAAAAACGAATGGAACTCATTTCCAAGCACCAAAAACCATTTTCTCTTTTGTCCTCATGAAATCCAATCTATTTTGATTATTCCCAGTACAATTTCCCTGAGAGTTCCAGGCCATCGTGTAAACCATAATGAGGATTCAAAATACAGGATTGGATGCGAATCCCTTTCTGGACATTTCTTAAAGTTAAGCTGCGGAAATAATGTTTACGAGGACTGGTCACGGGTCCTTGGACACAAGGAAAAGGATTTATTGTACATTTGTTGTGATTGCAAGGGTAAAACGACATAAGGGGCGATTATTTCCCAGGAATTTCAATTCCCTTCCACCCATGCACTTAAAAACCTGGCCCATTTTGTACGGTACATACAATACCAATACCCCGACCCCATATACCGTAACCGTACCATACATAATAAAATCCATCCAATATAAAACCTCAACAAACAGAAGCAAGGAAGCAAGGAAAGCTTATATTCTCTCCAAAACCCTTTTCCTTTTTATTTTTCCCGCCCCGTATCATCGGATCGGGGTTCACAAAATGAATTCCGCGGATTTCTTCACGGACTGCCGAGTAGTGGCTGGCGGGCGGGTGAGGTCCGTCAATAAAAATTTTACGTTTCCTTCCCCCTCAAAATCACTCAGCCGGAGTCCTTGTCAGTTTTGATGAGTTTTTCTTCTTATTCTTTAACCCTACCAGGGATACGAATACGAATCTATCTAAACATTCGAAGTCAATGACGAGAGCCCCGTAAAACAATAGCCAAGGGGCGTGGAAATGTGAGTGTAAATAGAGATACGTGTATTCCAAGTGAAAGGACTTGGAGAAAACCAATTAAAGGGCCCACAGCTCAGCACAGAATAAGATAAGACATTTGAACGAAGAGTGAAATGCAATACGACTTAAGATGGGGAGGTTTTCATCCGTTGTGGCTGTGATAGGATCTCCAGTGTGTCCAACGTGAGAAAGTGGCATACCGGATCCACTTGAATGGACGGACACTTGAATTGAAAGGTATCGTGTGTCACAAATTGGTCTGAAGGGGCCATGGCTTTAAGCTTATGGCTTCGCTTTACGCCATGCATGCGTGCACGCGGCCACCAAAATTGAAGGGATTACACATCTTCATGTGACGAGGACGATCGGCCACGCGATCCATCAAATTCATGGGAATTTCGAACTTGAATGTGCGTGCTCCGGTGGTAAAGGTAACCCGATAATTACAAAGCCAAATAAAGTCCCATTCTGTTACACAGAAAACTTATTGATGGCCGGGAATTAATTCGTGGGTGAATTCGAACGAACTGATGATTGAGTTCCTTTCCTGAATTGACACAATGTGGGTAAATGATATCTTCTGTTTCCATGCAATAGTACAGTGTACAAGTGGGAAATTCAAAAATTTATGCAAGGCTCCTTCCTTAAATTATTCCACTAGAACGCTGTGAAGTACATAAATGTTAGTGAGGAGCGGAGGCGGGAATTTTGAAACTTTCCTGCGGTCCTCCGGCCTATCTGGAATTGAGTTTCTTTACCCTATAAATCAATACACAACTTATGCGATGAGTGGATGGGGAACAATTTGGGAATGGTACTCCAACAAGATTGCTTAAAAGGAAGTTTCTCAATTCCGAACCGTCCCTTTCGCTTCCAGTTTAACGTAAACGGGTGACAGACATGGAAGAAAAGACATACAATAATGTGGTAAAGGGTATGGAGAAAGTAACAGAAGTAGTCGAGTAACGTTAGAACTGCATACCAAGTACAGGTATCCGCATATGGCATGACTGGAACGACGGAGTTGTCATCGTCGATTGATCGAATGTGTGGAGCCGTCGTCCGTCCCCCTGATGTGATTATAAAACTCAAACGTCGAAGTGAATTTATGTTGGGGTGACTGGGTCTGGGTTGGCTTGGGAAGTGTAGGTATTTACTAGGGCCCACCTACGTACATCCCAATCCACTTTTCCCGCCTTTGGAACGAAAGAGCTTTTATGTTGTGTTGCCTTGGCCTGAACTCGGAATTGTCATGTCATGTCCTCAGTGGAAAATATTGACATTTGGCCGTGGCCACGGAGTTCCAGGAAAGTTGTGTACTTTGTACTCGTGCTAACGCTGGACTGGCCTAGGAAGAAATTCCTACATAACATGGCCAAGGCATGAATGCCTCAATAACAAAAGGGAGAATTAACGGTGAAATAATACTGGGATTTTGATTGCGACGAGAGGCGGGATGGAATGACATTAAATTACGCCGTACGTGTACGCGTGAGTGATTCGTAATGGATATTGTAATCTGATACACCGAGGGGTAATCGCAAGGCAGGGAAGTGAAGCAAACTTGCATTTAAAATATTGCATTGCAGAACAGAGCAATGTAATGTACGTACGAATCTCCGCCTGTCGTTTGCAATACATGTTCAATTCGGATATGGAATTGCTGGGCTGCACTGTACGGTGTACACGAGAGCGACGGAAGAGAAATTGCAGAACGGAACTTCAACTTGCTTAACTTATTGGATCCAGTTCGTTTTTATGATGGAATTGATGTTTTCCTATATTATTATGTAGTTGGAAATAACTGCGTGGTCCCTCGTTTTTTTATCGGTGAAACTAAATATTCCGTGCAATGTTACACATGAGGACGATTTGGATGAGGGAAAGCGTGTTTGCAGAAACTAAAAAGTTTTTTTTTATTATTATTCGCCGTGGACGGGAGGAATCGAACAGCGGCTGTGGCATTGCATTGCATTGCATTGTGTTGCATTGGATTCCACCCCCATCAATTCTTTACCAAAAATAGCTGGGTTAGAGTCAGTCGTGAACGGGTTTTGGATTGTGATTGCGTGCAATCTAATGATCATATGGCGTTCGTCTCGACTGACTTGGAGTATTACAGACCAATTTATTTCTTTTAGTGGCAAGACGACATGAATTGCTTAAACCCATTCCAGCAAAGAGAAAAGCAAGTGGAATGCCGACACAGTGCAGTCTCGAATCATATACAGATTGCATATTGCGTTATCCATACCGTACGCGTACCATGCAATACACAATCCAATGCAATAGTTTGCTTTTACTTGACGTGACGTTCGTTACCTTTCATGCCAAAAGATTGTATTGTTTTTTTTTGTGTAGAGTTCGTGGGCGAACGAACGCGAAATCCAGACAAGCCAAGAAAAGTGTATTTATTTCCGTTCAATCACAACAAAACAATAACAAGGGAACATTGCCAAATGTTTTTCAACGGTTGAACACGAGCGGGGAATTCAAAAATAAAATCCTGGACCCCCTGCATCCGGTATTAGAACAAATCTATCTGAATTTGATCTGCAAATCTGAAAGTTGGTCGGAATGTGCCGCCCGCGCAGCATGCGGATATTTCAAGACGGCACAGTCACAATGCACCAAATTTCTAAAGAACCGTCTTGTCTGCGTCTTGAAGCTGTCGGAATGAGGAGAGGCGAGAAGTGTACAAGTACATACGTAACGTACATTCTTAAAGGATTGGATTCGGGAAGAGGAATACCTGAGAAGTGACTTCCCTTGTTATTTCGACTCACTGCTCACATACACCCGAACAAATTGCTCCCGAGTAATCCCTAATGTATTGTAAATAGAGCACTTTTGTAAAGGCCCGATTTACGACACGGCCTCGCAAATCGCTCATCGATTGTGTACATGAAGCAACCCACACGTCCCGTCCCATCGTGTACTACTTTGATTTGATTTGATTTATGATTCACGTGCTCAAATGTGGGATCCAAGTATTATGGAAAAGAATAAACCTTTGCGGATGCAACAAAGAATGGAATCTATGATTTCCCCTTCAAAATCCATTCAGTAAATCACAATGAGGTTTAGCTTAGCGTAGCGTAGCCTGGCAAAACACAGAAAATGAAAATGAATGCGAATCCACATACAATACAGTCGACTCCCATGCCATAGATGTATAAATAAACTGACTGCATGGACTCACAGAGACGAGGATGAGTGCTAATGAGAAAGGATCTCCCCCTTATGATTTATAGTATATGGAAAATCAATTAGGAAAATTGGGTGGATCTCCGAGATCCGCCTCACATTTGCATGGTAAGTAAGGGAAAACCTGGTTGTTGGAACTTCAACGACTCCCTTCCCCTGTTTGCACTAACTTTGATCTCTACACTTAATCCGGTCGAGTTCGTTCCATGTCCGGGGAAGGGGAAGGTACGGGTACTGAGAAACTTAAGTTGACTGGCTAAGGTGAAGCAGGGCAGGACAGCCAGAGGAACCAGGAAGTTCGCTCGATAGGAATTGCCGAGAGGGGATCATATCCAGGAATCATGCAACGTCACGTCAAGAAGTGTCTTAAGAAATTATGTTCTATGCTAGCTTCTTATCTTTCTCCATTTAACCAAGCAGACAGTGGGGGAACAGGTGCTAATTACTTTTGACAGTAAATATTTTCTGGAGGGTAATTAAATAATGCACGTGACAAAGGCAGGCTAGGCTGGCTTTGGGACTTATTCAATGGGAAATTAAAAAGGATCAATTTCTTTATAATTGGATCAATTAGGATGCATCAAACTCTAGCTCTAAAACCATGGATGTGGTGTTACGTTTGACATGTGGCAAAGACTGGAAGGAAGGAAGTATAGCTTTTGAAATGTAAAGAAAAGTTGAAGAAGTCAAGTCTCACCCAGTGTTTGGCCCCAAAGAAGTCGAGCGTCTTCCCCAAGGCAGGCACTCCTCGCATCAAATGGATTCGTGAATTGAATGAAAGCGTAGCCTTTATGCATTGAGATTCCTGGAAAGAAAAATAAATAATTGAGATATTACGTACGGTGCGGTACGGCACGGTGGGTGAATGTAAGTTCCTTATCTTATCCCAAGGAATTCTAGCCCCGTCCAATCTAAAACTTGGAGAGATTAGGTGTGGAAGAGAGTGGGAGAAAGATTAAGAGGAGGAAATACATCTTAAGAAACTTTCGTGTCATGGAGAAGATCCACCGGTATTTCAAAATCTCTGGATTGCATTGGACTTTGTGGCTCCACTCAAACAAATCATGGACCAGAGGAGTTTGAAACACGTCTGATGGCAGGTGGCATTCGCCAAATTAAATAATGCAAGGAAATGGTGGTGGCTTGAATTCCCTTGGAATCAAATCCTCCCACCCAGTTGATAAATAAAACAGCTGTTACTTTTTGCACCTTGTTGTTCTACATGCTCTTAATCTGATTGCTTGCTGGGTTGAATTATTTAGAAAATATGCCATCGGAGTAGGTGGGGCAAAACTCACATATGGAAGCCATCATTTACATGTGGAAATCAATGAGATTTTCTGCGCTTAACAACTTTTGCTGGGTTCATAACATTTTTGCACTCCCATACAAATGCTTAGGGCAAGGCAACTCAACCGTGTTGTGGTTTTATTCTGACAAAGTCAGTAACTTATTTGCAATGTGGAAAATGCATGTCACACTTTTTAATTGGTTTCAATTTAACGAGGTTTGTGGTTAATTAGGTCGTGCCATTTATCCCGTCACGAATCGAGACAATAAGGAAACACGTCTCAAAACTAATTCATTTTTCACATCATAAATTAATATTTCAACTTTCCAAAAGCGGGTAGTCTCTATGTTTGAATAAGAAGTGAGACAATTTCCAATCTTGATATTAGATTTCCAACTCCCAAGACAATAAGCTATGGCTCGTCTACGTTTTAAATTAACGTCTTCCAATTCCAATTTCATTTTTGAAATTCATCCCACTACTGAAGCCTCAAAGGAAATATTTAAGACGAAACACAATTGGTTTTGAAAGCCATAAGTTGATACAGTACGTGACAAGGTTTGTTTGCTCAACTCAACCTCCTCAACTTTACTTTGCACTTGAGAGCAATCCAATGAAGGAAGCATGCACGGAGAGCATCTCTTGCTTGATTACATTTTTAGTTTCTTTCAATCGACTCATGTTGTGTGCCTTTCAGATAAGGGAATATGGTACGCAAAGGGGAAGGATTTGACGAAGGATTTTTCCCTGCCGGCCGAAATCCATGACAAATTTCGTTACGGAAATTAAACAAGAAACATGTTTATCCAGATAAGGGACAACGGATGAGCATTATTATCAGCTTCCGACTTTGAATTCCGCCCAACCATCTAATGCGTAGGTGTAGCGTATGTAAGTTCAAAGGACAATTTAGTTAATTCAAAAAATTTTAAACATCAACCCAGTCAGTCAACCGCGTTCAAAATTCACATTATGCAAAATCATTTCCCTATAACAAGGTCGAGGTGTCCTCACCTCACTGTGACCTTCCCCCCAACGCTTCGGCCACGCCACACCGACAGAAAAAAAAATAAATTATTCAAAAATGATAAAACCCGAAATCCTCCCCAAGACCGCTCAAAATTAATCCCAAAGCAGCAACTTCATTGGAATTGTTTTAGGGGTGGTGGCAGGCAGGAGGCCAACAGCTACCAGTACAATTCCCCATAAAGAAAAAGAACTCTTGGAGACATTTCCATTTTTATTTTCCCAAACCCAGTATCCATGGTTGACTGGAAGTTGCGTACGTACGTTTAGTTCCTATGCGGCATTGACTTGGACTAAAGAGTTAGAAACTGGAGTGCTTATCCACGTCAATAAAATTAAGAACCAACCATCCCAGTCTCCTTCTGCTCGACTGAAATGGAAACTCTTTCCCTCTTTATTTGCTTATGTCAGTTTTTCCTTACTCGGCGTGACGTGGCCACCAGTGCCAGGCCGGTCCTTTTTTTTTCGGTCTGTCCTTCCATGATCGTTCGTATTGTGAAAAATTGGGAACAAAAATAGAGAGACTTGGAGTTGTATGGTTAGTTCTATACATAAGGCAAGGCTCCAGGCCCTGACTAGGCTTGTAGTCCCTAGCTGCTAGCAATCCATCCGGTATTTACGGTCTGTTTCATCCCTCACAATTTCAACATCTAACTTCCACTCCAGATAGCCAACTTCCTGTCGTGCAACTTCACTTACCCCCGCCTCAGCAAATGAACTATTAATTGATCACACAAACTTTGGAGGAAATGGATTAATGCAGTCAAAATTCATGCTCAAGCGTGTATATCAACAAAATGTTGGCCAAACATTACAATTTTTCAAATAAAAAACTCATATCTGACCGGATACCAGAACTTTGTTTAAATACATATTCACCGACCCTTACATGACATTTACCATTTGCCCCACTTCAAGAAAAAACCTCATTCAATTAAGACATTAATTTTTAATAAAGTTGTTCTAAAACCTCATTTTTAATGGATGTTGTAAATATTACAAATAAACTTTCTGAGGCTGAGTTGGTGTCTGTTAAGAAAATCCCATGCTTGAGCCTGTGGGTTATGTGTATGGACTTGCGACCCTTAAAACACTGAACATTGTGTTTTAATTACCCCTCGTTTGTCCTCTCATAATTATAAAACTTTTTCTCACAACTGTCAGCCCAAATTTCACGCCTCCGCTCCGTTATCTCCCTTTCCCATGCCCTCGTGCCATTGTGTACGTGGGGTTGTCAGTACGCGTACGTACGTATCATGCGATGAAAGCCCGATGTGGTGCAATGCAGCAACAGGACTCCGTTGTAGTATAAAAACGATTCCTAAGATTAAATCTTGATTAATTGAAGTGGTTTCTTTTGAGTGGGGAGATAATGATTGTGGTGATTATGAGGACTGGGTATGTGTGTGTTGGGTGCAAGTCTTCGCGGCCCTGGCTTTGTGCGTTCCACAAGATAATTCGGAGGTTTTTCTTCGTCTGCAAAAGAAAACTCCAAGACGAGACGGAATGAAAAAAGACACTTCATTGTCACGCGGAATTTCACTTGAGAATCTTACCCCGTATCTTGAAGCCCCACTATGCGATGATGCCATGGCTCATCAATGTCTAGCCTCGAAAAAGAAGGGGAATGCGAAATGAAATGTGTCTCACTTTTCCAAAAGGACTGGACTAAATAAATGCTTCCTTCTTTTTCACGATGACACGTAAGGGGAACCACGGACTAAAGACAACTAATCGATTAAAGATAAAATTGTGATGTTGGAGATGTGATACGGAAGAACTGTGTGTTTGTACTGTTGGCTGGGACAGTTGGATAAGGGGGAGTCGTCGGTAGCCTCTCAGACTCCAGGCACATTGTCACACTTGATTAAATTGTACACTGGGGAAAGTGCCAGGGGAAGTGGGAACAAATGCACTCCTGTTTATAACAACTGCTTCAAATCCCAAATGAATCCTTTTCTTGGAAACTCCTCGGGATCGATCAGCAAATGTCCATTGCAGGAGGAAGCCCAAGAGAATCATCTCATTGTCTTTTCTGATTATTTTCAGACTTGCAGCCTTAATTTTGCTAAGCTCCTACTAAAATGTTTAGCTGATATTGAGAGCATCACCGCAGTGTGTCTGACATTCCTTATACAAATATTTGATTTGCAGTTTAACTATATTTTGTATATGTATGCCTATGCATGTGCTTTTCAATCACAAGTGCTGATTTTGATTTTACTAACTCGAGAAGTATTTGTAAATCTGGGCACATTTTGCATAATTTAATATGTGTATGTCAGTCAAAATGTATTCTAGAAAATGTAGTGGAATTTGACAATAAAATCTGGGCCGTAATTATGGTCCTCCCTCAGGATTCATAAGTCTTCGCCTCATGCGGGATCCCCTTAGAAAAATTCATTATTCACCCATTTCCCTTTCATGGATCGGATTTTGGCGAAAAATGCTCTTCAGGCGGTCGCGGCTCCTGCAGTGAAGTAATGCGGATAAAGAGATCAGAATTTAGGCGGTTCTCATAGGAATTCAAAAGAATTTTTCCGCTTTATCCTTTTCCATCAAAGCGGAGAAGGGAAAAAGCTTTTCCTTGACTGTCAGAATTATAACAAGAAAATCGGATCTCGGATGTAGTAAGACGTGGGGAACATGATTGGAGTGAGTTTGGAAATGGATTCAACTCCCAGTCAGGCATTCGCACTCAACTTGGTTTTCTTTGGCAAAGGCCGAAAAATAAAATCGTCGTCATAAAAAATGTATGGATTCAAAATCTGGTGGAAGGTGGAGGAACTGGAAAGTCCATGTCATGTTCCAACCCAAATTACAAATGCAAGAATCATTTGCTGTTCCGTAAACTTCGCAACTTTTGAGAAGAGGAAAAGGCGGACGGGTTTCCTGTGACAGTTTTCCTCATCATCGGCCATATAAAACTGTGTTTTTAATTTAATGCATACGTGAGGTAAAAACCTTCCTTGAACTACAAACTACTGCATGGAAAAGGATAAAATAAACATTATTATTCATCCTCATTTGGATGAGACGTTACTGGGCTCCAAAGTGCGGCCTTCACATCAAGTGCTTTCTTTTGTAATTACTTTCTTGCAGGAATACATTACATCCTCACGCTCGTGTGTTCTGTAATGCAGCATAAAATAAAAGAAAAAACTCTGGGCTTGACATATTTTGCTGCACTATGTACACTAATAACCTTAACAAGCTAAATTTGCAGATCCCGAACATTGAACAACATACATACTATATTGCAAAGAGCAGCAGTTTTCTACTTGTTTTTGAACAAAATTCGATGAAACTCTTTGTGGGTTATGTTCATGATTCTCAAATTCTTTTACCGAAATGCAAATGCGGCAAATAAGCTTCTTAGTTTGTAAAGCTCGTGTGCTCTGCATGCTCTACTCTACCCACGTCCAAATTCCGGTGCCATTTTTAATTTCCCAAAGAGAATTTCAAATTGGGAAGGAAATTCAGGGCATTGAAATGTCAAGCTCAATTCGTGTTTACTGAGTTTCTTTTATAAATAACAAACTTAGCGGTATTTGTCGTGACTCGTGATTTAGTGAAATGGAGTTGAAATTTAAAACAATTCAAAGGATGCATGTTTTCAAACCCTGCATCTTTTTTAAGCTCTAAACTAAATGCGTTCGCTATTTTCACACAAAATTTAAATATCACATTGCAATTTAGCTCTCATTTACATTTTAGAAGGTAAAATTCCATTGCACCGACTTGATAATATTTAGACTCCTGCCAATACGGATTTAAAAAATTCCAAATTACCTGCAATTCTGCCGTAGCGTTGAAATCTCCTTTCCACGTCTGTTTTGCTACACTGAAAAGTGTTCAAATTCCCTACAAATACTCTAGAATTGACAGCTTGTGGATCCTGGGAATTAGTTTGATTTCCTACTTTGCAACTCATTATCCAGCAGGTTCCTTGCCAGGCTCAATTTCAAAATAATGCTTCGCATTAGGATAACTAAAGATTAAAAGTTAATAATATTTGGCACAGGGTAATTGGAGATGATTTGTTTGTGTTACAGAATCGTGGCACTATTTTAATGGGTACTTTTAGAGTACAGCTCAACAAATAACAAAGACTGTTTAAAAATGCGGGTATGTAATTCTGGAGCTGGTGAAGTTGGAGATGTGGACTGGTTGCCGTTCCGTTGTGCACTGCGGGAATTTGGAGTGGAGGTGGATGTGTTGTACTCGTCGCTTTCTCCCTCAGCCCATTTTAAGGGCACATGTTGAAGTACCGAATCCACGTTTTCCTTCTGTCAGGGGGGTTGCCTTTGCATGGCTTAATAGAATGAGTCCAGCTTTCGTAATGAATCTGGACATTATTAAAGTTTTTATTGGAGGCGTGTATGTTTAGATTTCCAATTATTTTGAATTCGATTTCTCTTATCAAGTACAAAGCTTTCATGACCAGACGTGTATGTTGACAGCAGCTGGAAACGGAGGTAAATCTAATACAAACAGACCAAAAAACTAAATAGACAGATGTGTCATTTTATCAAACGCAAAATTTGGTGATGTGTTGTAAATCCGATCTGCCACCGCACGACTGTCGGCTGTCACCTAAAGCATGTGCTCGGCTTGTCTTTGTTATTAACCGAAGGGACTATTTTAATTAGCAATCTACTTGGAGGGATTGCTTGTTTGGTCTTAGCGACAATAAATCTGTCATAAGGAGTCTTTGACACCTTATGACAAAATATTTTTTTTAAATAAAAATTAAACTAACCCTACTAGTGCATTTTGAAATATCTGTTTTACCGGAAATGCCTAATGTGCCACACACAAGTATGTAAGTTATTCTGTGTATTTGCTTGAAACGTTTTGATAAACTGAACCTATTTCCCGCCAAATAAAATCAATGCTAAAATCCAATGGTCGGCTGTTTTACGATGTTTAGTTTTCATAGCTTCTATAACACTGAAAATGCGTTTAACTTAAAATATCAAGGTACACAAAAACAATTAAATTTAAGTTGTGTACTAAAAATTGTAGTTTGCCATGTGAGAAGGCGGACCGGGGTGACGGGGTGCGTGCCAAGCAACGGCTTGAGAGTGCACACAGTTCTATCACAAATGGAATTCCAAGTTGTTTGGTTACAGGAAAGCACAACAGATCAGCCCGGCGCAGCATACGTCAAAAAATTTCATTCCTTAATATTTAATAGAAGCGAAGAAGCAGCGGGTAAGCAGACGTACAATATCGGAAAATTAAGATTCAATTTACTGACACCAAAATATCTCAACAACTACAAAGCAGCAACTCGAAATTCGTAAGTAGGTTTTTGAAACTATTTCCACCACAGACCACACTCACCTAACGCAGTATTAACAATGAGCACTTGTATATTTAGTTGAGATCTGTCACTTTTGTAAAATTTTACTTATTCATTTTGCTATTTAAAAATATGTGTAAAGTAGCATAGATGTTGAAATAGTTTACCATAGCAGAATTTGCATGTAAACAACAAACAAGATTTGTGACTTGAAAACTGCAAAGGTTCACAAATAACGCGAAGGACTTTACTACCAAACGCAAATTCATTCGAAATGAAAACGTCAAATATGTTGGCAATTGTTAATCCCGTGGAGGAAAAACGTCCCAAGAGAAAACATGCCGACAGAGAAAGTTTTCCATTCAAACCCAAACTTATCTCAATAGCCTCGAAATGGCCAGAAGCTGTTCACCCATTTGCTGACGAGTATGCATACCAAATGAGTTGCAAATTACCCAAAGCTTCCTGCACATGCACCCAATTTATAGAATGTCAATGAAGTTTTGGTTTACTCTCTTTCTTAACATTTTAAAAATTTTCAAACAGCCTTCCTGGGATACTTGAGCTGAGCACTGAGCCATTCGTCAACTTCATCAAGGCGGAGCATACTCGCCTTCATGCTAAGCATCATAAGCAACTCTGGAAGCGGTCCTTTTATGAAAGTGGTGAAAAACCAATCATGTTTTCATATCTAAGCAAAAAGGTAGGACAGTTTGTTCCTCCAGATTTATTGCATTCAAATGGGAGTTGTTTTTTACTACATACATTATTACTTTTCCTTGAATTAGCTTGAAATTGCAAGTGGGGCAAATGTTCGGTGTCTTTCATGGAGTGGGGTGGACAGTTATTTGGCATGTGGATGTGACAATGGTTTACTCAAAGTCCTTAAAATAGATACTACCCCTTCTGTCGGCACAAATGATGCCCCGAATAACCCAAAGGGGTACTTGGCCACACCCACCAATATATCAATGAATCAAACGCTGGAAGGACATTCATCACAAATCCAAGTCATTTCTTGGAACAATGTGCACAATAAATTGACTACAAGTGATTCTAAAGGTTTGAAGAATAATTTGTGCCTATTTAAAACTGCTCAATTCTAATATTACAATTATTCTCAGGCCTAATTGTCGTTTGGATGCTCTACAAAGGGAGTTGGTATGAGGAGATGGTTAATAACAGAAATAAGTCAACTGTACGTGGCTTGGCGTGGTCAAGTGACGGGGAGAAAATATGTATTGTGTACGAAGATGGTACGCTGCGCTGCTACATAAATATGAATGACACAAATCATTAAAATTCCAATACAAACCCTTCATAATTTTGTAGGCGGTGTAATTGTTGGTTCGGCCGATGGAAATCGCTTATGGAGTAAAGAGCTGAAGGGTCCAGGGCTAACTGGGGTGGCTTGGTCTTCGGATGCAAATCAAATCTTATTCACAGTTGGTCAATCTGAAGTTCACGTGTATGATTCAAATGGGTCTTTCTCGGTATAATAGCCACTGGGAGCGTTAACTTTGTCAATCAATTCAAATTATGAATTAATGCTTACCGTTGTTATTTAGTCAAAGCTGGCATTGGGTGCCCATAAAGGACCAAGCTCTGCTAGCGCCTT
Source organism: Orthonychiurus folsomi (assembly GCA_036851895.1). Lineage (NCBI taxonomy): Eukaryota > Metazoa > Arthropoda > Collembola > Poduromorpha > Onychiuridae > Orthonychiurus > Orthonychiurus folsomi. Next base: position 4,242 of record JAAXYW010001478.1, on the reverse strand, counting down.
AAATATTATAGCTGTTCGATGGCGTCAGCAAATGATCCTAGGAGAAATAGAATTTCCAAACTTAATCGTAGTTTTCGAAAAATCGTTACTTTATTTAATGCGCGGAGTGAACGACGAAAGTGAGAACACACAAACGTAACTACAATTTCAAATTTGGTTGGTGATGCAATTTTTAATTATTAATTAGAACCACTTGTCTTGGAGTATAATCTTGCACCGACTTGTGCTGAATGGAGCACAAATGGTATGTATTTCGCACTGGGCGGCACACTAACAAATATGAAAACAAGAGGAGCTGGAGATTCGGAATTGGACCAAGTCCTTCTTTTCAGTGCTTTTGGAAAGGTATGTTCAAATATGCAAAATAAATAAAGGTATTCTAGATATTAATGGAGAATATAAATGGACAATTCAGCCACTTCATCAAATCCGTGTACCAACCAAAAATATTATGTCTTTGGCGTGGGATGCCTGGTCCCTACGATTAGGAATTGGTGCTGGACCGCACATTTATTTTGCTAATATAAGACCATTTTATAAAATGGCACACTACGCCGAGCGTATGTTTGTGTATGCCTTTAATCGCCCGGATGGATCACAACATCTTGGGTTTTGGGATGAGGATAAGGTAATAGTCGTAAATGTTTAATTGCCTCATAAAGTGAAACTCGGTAGTGCATAATAATAATTGTACTTGTTGGAATTTTATAGTTGAACACTCAGGAAATCCCTGGAAAAGTCATAGACTTGAAAGGAAATTCCGATTTCTTGGCAGTAATGACCATGTCATATGGCGGAATGTACAATGTAGCAATTGTGAATGCAGTTGGAGCGCCAATTGATAGTTAGTGCGCAATATTTTAATAATATTTTTTTTTCAAACACTTTAAATGCACTCCGGCAAATTGCCTCTAGGTCTGTCTATTCTCACAATGGAACCCTACACAATGTGTCTTACACCAAGCACCCTCGTATGTTTGGCAACAAATGCGGTTCTGATTTGGAAATATAATGTAATGGCTTCAAAGAAGGAAACATTGGGAATCAGCAGAAGACGTGAGCGTGCCTTTCATATTGACGAAGCTCCTTCTGTTTTAGGAGATTCCGCGGATCCGGATCAACTACGAGAGGTAATCACAGGTTAATGAGTATAAATGCCAGTTTGTTCCTAATGGGGTTCAGTTGGATGGATTATGTACATAATTTTCTAAATAAATTTGTATAGCTAGCGGACTACTTGAAGAAGGTTTAATTATGGATTATTTTTATAGTGTAGTATATTTTGAGAAATAAGAAACGCTTATTTAAATCGTTAATCATACCATACAATAGACTACTAAGGATCCAACTGTTGCTGGCGCAGCTGTACCACACCTTCTGGTTGTTATGAGGGAATCAGGAAAGTTTCAAATGTATTCTTTACCGCACGGGGCACTGGTCAGCATATTGGATGTCTATCCAACTGTTGCTGGCGCAGCTGTACCACACCTTCTGGTTGTTATGAGGGAATCAGGAAAGTTTCAAATGTATTCTTTACCGCACGGGGCACTGGTCAGCATCTTGGATGTCGCAGCAGAAGTAAATTACGCTTTTATTGCTTAATTCACATAAATCGCAGTACTCAACTTTGTGGATATTTCAGATGGGTCTTCGCCCACATAAGAATATTCTTGAATTGCGATGGAACACAAATGGCAATGCTTGACGCATTTGGTGTAATAAGCATGTGCTCCTTAACTTCAACCAGCATGCGCGGGGCCGGAATTGCAATTAACCAACTAGATAGAAAAGATGTTTGGGATTTGATTTGGGCACAAGATAATCCAAATTTGATGTGTGTCATGGAGAAAACACGACTGTACGTAAACTCCTTAAAATGACAGTAATAATTTAAAGTAAATGCCTATTCCTTTTTGTAAAACAGGTATATCTATCAGAACGGAGTTCCTGAAGAGCCCACCTTATCATCGGGTTACTTTTTGCGCTTCAAGGTTAGGAGTTTCGTTAAACAAGCAAACTTTTTCATATGATTTCACAACATATGGAATTTTCAGGATATGAAAGTGACTTCGGCTCTAATGGACGAGTTGATTCAAGATCCTGAACGAATCACACAAAATACATTCGCACAATTTGAAACCAAAATCCTGAGAGAAATGCAAGCGATGATGGATTCTGAAAGATCATTGACAGACATATTGGACTTTGTAGAAGAAAACCCCCATCCGCACTTGTATCATCTTTTGGCACAATCCGCTCTAATGAACTTGGACTTTGGTGTTGCCGAAGCAGCATTTGTTCGATCTAAAGATTATGCCGGAATTCAATTTGTTAAAAAAGTTGCGAATATTCAGGATGAATTAGTACAACAAGCGGAGGTTTCTGCATTTTTTGAGGATTTTGAGAAGGCAGAATCTCTGTACATTGAAGCTGACAGGAGGTAGTATAATAGATATATATACTTATACTTAGGTCATATGTATTATGCACAAATCATTACAAAAGTTTATATTACACACAGGGATTTGGCAAATGAAATGTGGCGACTGTTGGGGGATTGGAACAAAGTTGAAAAATTAAGTTTTAGTAGACAGCGTCCAACTGAAAAAGTCATACGCACGATGAATTTAGCAAAAGGTGACTACTACGCCGAGATGCTGGACTGGAGTAAAGCTAAGCCCCACTACGAAATAGCGGAAGAAAAAGAACAATTATTCCTCTGCAGTTTGATTCTCGAAGACTTTGCGTATTTGCAATCTATGATTAAGGATCTGCCCGAGAGTCATCCCTTGATTCCTAAAATTGCTGCTGTATTCGCGTCTCTGGGTCGCTGCCAAGAAGCCGTATGATGCGTGTGACCCTAACATTAGCTCATATGTTTTTAATATTTAATTTAATTCAGGTCAGCACATATCTGATTTGTGGAATGCATGAGAAGGCAGTTGACGTTGCGGTGAAATTAAACCAATGGGTACTGGCCATGGATCTTGCTCATCGGTACTCGGTATTTAATGCCGGGAAAGTTCTGCTTCGTTACGCGCGGTTAGCGAATTTACGCTAAATCCGAACTTGCTTGAATATTTGATTTAAATGAATACAAGATTGACAATTTGCTTAAAGGTATTTAATAAAACAACAAAAGTTGATGCAAGTTGTACAGCTCTTCAAAACTTCAAATTACACCCTAGCAGCAGCTAAGATCCTTGTAATGGTACGTGCTGTAGAACTTTTTTTAAAGGTATTTAATAAAACAACAAAAGTTGATGCAAGTTGTACAGCTCTTCAAAACTTCAAATTACACCCTAGCAGCAGCTAAGATCCTTGTAATGGTATGTACTGTAATGAAATATTGTTAGAGTTGTGTTCTGTTAATTAATATCAAACTGTATTCGAACAGATGGCTCTTCGCGAATTGGAAGCCGAAGAACTTGATGCACCATACGTGAAAAAATTGTTTGTCCTTAGCGGACTAGTCGGAGTAGAGGAGCGTCCAACGTTAAATTTTCTTGACAAGAAAAGCGACTCAAGGATGAGTACGGTTACGGCTAAACCAAGTGCAGAAGGTGATGACGCACATGGTGAATTACAGTTCGACAGCTACATCCCCAAAACATTTCAACCTTCCAAAGAAGTGTGCAGTTGGATGTTGGCGAATCCTTGGCGGGGAGCTGAAGCCCTTCATTTCTACATCCTTTGTCAAAAACATTTGTATACCAGAAAGTTTGAGAATGCGGCTCGATGTGCCGTGCAGCTGCAGTTAGTTATATTAATTTTTGAACTTTGTTTGTGAATTACCATAGATGCACCAGAACTTAATATTGGTTTTACAGAGCATATACAGATATCCTCGGAGATGAAAGAGTTGCAGCAATGATTGCCCTGACCAGCGCTAACACTGGTGCCTTTAAAACGTGCTCCCGTGCTTTAACCACACTGGAAATGATTAATTCAGAATACTGCGAATTAGGATTGTCGTTATTTTCAGAGAGTTCACCTTTCGATGAACGACCGTCTACAGTTGAATGTGACAAGTAAGGCAAAGAATTTCGCGAAATATTTTGTTGGAGCGACTAATATTTTCCGACAGATGCTATGCAGTAATTCCGGACAATGCAGCTAAATGCCCTGAATGCAAAGCGATCTTCCGTCTGTGCACATTTACTGGTCGACCACTGAATTATAAACCGAGAATGGGTGTTTGGATTTGCCGTGTTTGCTCTCATCAAGCTGACGCTGGAGAAC
>JAAXYW010001477.1:0-21347 GCA_036851895.1 Orthonychiurus folsomi | reverse complement strand
CCACATTTTGTGCATTATGGCCACATATTGTATTGTTGGGAGCTACGCAAAAAGCACAAATGGAACAATAGCTTACAACCAGGAGGAAAGTACTTTCTCCGTACCTACGGTATGTACTGTACGCACTTGAGTGAGATGTGTTGTGAGTCGTAGCCTTTTTCTCCTTTTTTTCTATTCTTCCATTGTGTTTCCTGCCTCCTTGTCGAATTGCACTAACTTGTATTTGCCCACTTCCATCCCACCATTCACTCATTCTTTCCATCGGAATAAAAAGGAAGGAAATGCACGGGATGTGGTGGCGTAAGTCAAGTCTTATCCTCTGCTATGTTCTTCAGTCAATCTCAAAACATTAAATTGAAATGGAGCAGGAAGTATAATCGCTGGGAATTTTTATTGATTGAAGTGTAATGCATTTTATGAGTTGCATTGGGTAGTGGGGGCGAATTTCGTGTTAAACGAGGGATGAATTTGGTAATGTGGATGATTTCTTCAGGTACTTGTCTAAGATGTGGCTTTCTGGGAGTTTTTTGTGTTATATTTTGTATATTTTTAAACTCAAATTCAATTTTTACAGTTTTTTTAAAGCTAAAGAGCAGCAAAATTATATAATTTTTATGACACATTCTGGACTTCCATGGTTTGTTAAAACATGATTTGACTTTTTGAAGACTAATAGACCCAGCAAAGCGTTGCTCCCCCACCTCAACCTTTCTCCACGGTCCGGGGAAAGGGGTTCAAGTCCAAAAAAAGTCATTTAAAGTTTCTTTCTCTTGAGCTGCAATGCCGCGACTTGCCCCCCACCCGAGCCCAAACACTAAGTCTCTGTCAAAGTTTACAATTTGCAGGGGGTGAGTTTTATATTACATTTGACAGGGAAGAATTATGTTTGTCGCATTTGCACTTTACATTGGCGGCGTGACGTATGATTTTTTTTCAAGGAGGGGAAACCCCATGCAGGCGAAGGGCCGTTACCTGCAGGAGCGCGAGCGGCGCGGCGTGATGTGAGACACACGGAACGGCACGGCGCGCGGGGAAAGAAAGTATTTGGAGTTAATGATGAAATTTCAAGAGTCATTTCAACCGGGGTGAAGGTTGCCTTTTTCTTCAGATCCATGCATGCAGAGTGCTTTGTAGAGATTCTTGACAGCCCCTTGAGACTTCCTTGGGGGATGGGACATTTGGAGGAGTTTTCAAATGAAGAGAAAGCAAGAGATGAAATGTTGGGGACAAGGGGTTGAGGCAGGGGGGTGATCGCTCAAGTGTTTCATCTAGCTATGTTACCGTCTGAAAATTCTTAAAGAAAAATTAAGATTTTTCTCAAGCGTAGATGAAATTTTAAAGTTTTAGCTATACAAATTTCTTTCAAAATTGCTTCCCAAGAAAGCAAGGTAATGAAAATTGAGTGCCAAATGCTCAAAACTTAATATTTAAAAACCGATTGCGCCTTAGTTATTGCCGAAAACAATTACGGAAGCTGAAATAAATAAATATGTGCAGAAATTAAGAGTAAACAAATGCCAAAGATAGAAAGTCATAATCCTAAGTAAAGTTGACTCAAGAGCAAAGGGGAAGAAAGTTGTCAAGAAAATTATTTGTGTATGTGTACAGATGGAAACACAATGCACACGAAGGATCCATGTAAAATCCTCCCTCTCTCTCTCCCGTCTTTGTCACCCTTCTGTTCTCCCACAAAACTGTGAATCCAATTACGTGAGTAATGAGATCTAACCCGAAGCATAACTCCCATTTGATTCGGGGAACCCCCAAACATTATGAATAAAGTTAAACCATGCACAGCACTGCACGGCCAAAGGCACCCGGTCCCGGAGCGGCAGCTCCCTTCTCTTCCTTGCGAAAGACATTAACTATTGCTCCGATGTTTTATGACTTAATCAGTTAAAGTGAAGAGCCCTGATTTTGTGGGTGGGATCTAAAATCCCGTCGTAGTCGGCAGAGAGATAAACATTCTTGGAATTCGTCAATCAACCCAAGTGTTTACAAAAATTACAACTCCCGCTCGCTGAATTTGAGATGGAAGGAAGAGGGCTTTCATTCATACAATATCGACGGACGTCAAGTTTATTCTGACTGGATTAAGTTGTCGGCCCCATTGGCACTTGATAAGTCTGGCAGATTTCTTTCAGTCGAATTGTTAAGAGAGTGAGTTAGTTCATCTGTATAATTTCACTTAAAATTCTGCCATTTTCTTCCACTCCATCAACTTATGTCAAAATCAAGGAAAAAAAGAAAAAAAAGAATAAGCTCATATTGTGTTTAAAAACTCTCGCTCATCCGTCCGCCCGTCTTATAGGATTTTGCATTCAAAACCTACGCCGCAAATGCGGATATTTGTCATATAAATTTACCACTACTACGCCTTCCTAGATGCATAAATTTACTATTGCAACAAAAACAGATCAGACCATAGAAATCCCTCAGGTCCACCACCCTGCCTATGAAGGGGTCACATTCACATTTCACATGGTTAGATTTGCCGCAGAACATACATGGATGCATTACCCATCACAAATTAAGGGGTTATCATTTATCATTTGTCAGGGGCACAGAAGATAACTTTCTAAATTAGAATCTAATGTTGCATGGACCGACAACCAAATCAGAGTGGGCATTTACCCCTGTTTAAATACACCGACACATAATGAAATGTTCGTCGCTTTCCACCACACCGCACGCACATGCCGTGAAATATGCACCACATCCGGATCCATACATTAAGGGCTGGGATTTCGTCAATGGCTCTTATCTCCCATGCATATAGCTGCATGCATAGTGCAGTTATACATAATTGGAGGAATGGGAAGATGAAGATCAAGTTTTCAACGAATGGATTTGGACGGAGAATAAAGTGTTTCGCCCCTTCGCTCTCCTTTACCATTTAATCCAAGTGGATGTTGAAAAATTAAAGAGGGAGGGAAAGAGGCAGGCACATAAAATCATAGGAAGTCAGTTTTCCCTGCTCCACCCCACATACCCAAACCCGGGTTGACTGAAAACCGAAACATTCTTGATAAATGTTGATCTCAACACCCTCGAACCCCTATACACACTACGTACGTACGTACAACGTACACGACGAGAGTCCCGCTCCCGGGTTTCAGTGGAAATCCTCAAGGGAATTATTCGGCTGTGTTGTTCTAAAAACCACGACCGCCGCCAACCAATCACCTTGACTCGACTCGACTCCGGGAATGCAAAATTCCCTTCCCATTTTTGGAATACAAAAAAGATGGATGAAGTTGGAGGTCGCCTCATTGATTGATTGAGTTGAATTTCCCCGCCTTTGCCTTCAGGGCAAGTGGCTGGGCGGGGGACCTTTAATTAGATAAAGAACCCGGGACTTTTTCCTTTCTGAGTGACAAACGTTTGGGCGGGCCACCCCATTTCCACTCCAGGCTGTACGGCTACATAAGGGAGTTCCATTGGCATGTGGCCAATATCATCAACGTAATTATCATGGGAGTAAAAATACAAGGAAGTCGTTTTGCCGGCTATGGCAAGGCGAAGGATGAGGATTGAAAGAAAGGCCCTGTAATTTTTGTATTGAAATGCAGCTGGAGCACAGGGATATGCGCGGTCGCGGCGGGTTGCTGCGCACTGCTTCATGGAAAGTTATGTTGTGCAGTTATCTCGGTTAAATCCGTTTATTAAAGGACAACCACACATTGAAAACTATGAGTCAACATCTCTTCGGTGCACGGAAGTTATGTGAACCGTACATTATCTGGTATTTTGGTGAGAAGCTTAGTCACTCCGACATCCTCTGCTTAAGATTTTATCAACTGATGAGGACTGACGATGTACAGACATTCCAGCACGACACATGGGGGTTTAGGGTGGTTCTTTGTACTGAATATAGTGGTTTTGATTTTTTTTTACTATTTGCTAATATCTGGCTATCATTTCAAATTTCAATGCAACATTTCTTTAAAAACTTATTGCCTAATAGTTTGATGCTCACTACATTTTTGGAATTCAATTCACAAACATTTAAACTATTATAAAATTTAGGTTGTAAACTGATTTGCATTTTAAACGAGGAATGCTGACACTAGCAATTAGATCAATTTCCCCCTTCCTAATTACCGTACCCTTTCTGACGTTCAAATTTCCTCGATAAATCATCGTTACCCTCCTGTCATCAAATTTCCAGAATATAATATAAAATCCGAGTAAGTACCACCCTGTTGACCCGAGACCCTACAATCAACAACCATCGTACTCTTTTCATCTTCATCCCTCTCCCCTTCCCCCAATGTTTTTGTCTCATCCTGATTATCTCTAATACTTCTGAAGTGTCCACAAGAGATTTGTTCATGCCATTAGAAACTCCAATAACTAATTAAGTAATCAACGTGCCTGGGATGAGTCAAAGCAATAAAATCTTGACTTTTCCTTTTTCCTGTTCCTGGCTCATCTCACTAATTGTAAGTACGCAATATACAACGCTTCCAAATGGGAAAAACGCTCTTCCTTCCCAGCGCGGGCGCCACGCCACGCCATGACATGCAATGCAAATCCAATGACTTTCTGAATAAGTTTAAGGTTAGGGGCTACGGAAGTTGTCCAGAGTCCGGGATCGGACCAAACTCCGTCATCTTGTTCTCCAATCTATTGGTTTTTGAAGTAAGTTTGGTCCGTAGGATTTCTGTATATGTAAGGGATGGGTTTGCTTTATTTGTGTGTGTGTGAGGCGCATTCTTCCTGCATGCATTGGAATCCAAATGATCGATATCCTTACCCCTGCCACTGCCTACCCCGTGTTGTTATATCTTATGTTCAGAAAAGAAAAGAAATTTCCGAGTCTTCCCTCGTCCTTTGTTGAACTTGGATGAGATGAGGGATTGCTACGGACGGACGAGAGCGGCTATACGCACGACACGCAGGGAATTCTCTGAACTGGAGAAGTGCTGGAGGAACGGGTTAGCTGAGGGTTGGCTGATCCGAAGGACGGGGAAGCACGTCCGCGTTCTTATTACCTCCCACCAACAACGTGATTCGAATTGTTATGTCTCCACAATCAAAAAGTACTGAATGTCTTTCCTCCGACTCCAAGCATCTTCACTTTCTCCCACGTGCGTATGTTAGCGCACGCAGAAATTCACGCTTCTAGCCATTTTTATAATTTAAATTTAAATTCTGACGGGGTGAAGGAAGCACAGCGGCGCGGCGGTGGTGTGGGTAAGATTAACGACCCTTCGAAATTTTATACTGTGTAAGGGCATGGCGGTAACACAGGGCAGGGTATTTTAATATGTATTCCATATGTGGGACTGCACTAGCACTACCCTGGAGGATGCGAATACTAGTACGGGTATGGGTGAACGTCTTGGAAATGCACTATTGATAAATCTCTTATTCCTCGTCCAAGGTTGAAGGAAATGAAGGTTCTTTGCCCTGACTTTGAACTTCTTCCCACGTACAAGACTCCTTAACTTTCTTCGACTTTCTTTCATGCCTTGCCTTGGCCTAGCCTTTTATTCTACGTGTCTCTGTCTGTCCGGCCAGTGACGAGATGACGATGACTGGGGATGCCGATCCCCGTCAAGTCAATTCCAAGAAAGTTTGAGGAACGTGCCAGGCTGAGTGCGTTGCATGCAGGGTGCGTATGTAACGTACGCACGAAGTGCATTTCCCCAAAGGGTCTCCGTCCTCGTCGTGTCTTCTTAAGGAGTTTTCCAACCCGACTCACTGAAAGGACCCCGACAAACTTTTCCCTCACTCAGATTTATTGAGATAATTTTATGGCTGTAAATAAAGTACTTTGGACACTAACTCCTGCAGTTAGGCCAGGCGGGCTCAAGTTCATTGAATCTCCTATGGCATTCAACGTCTGTTTCTGATACTTCCCTGTGTTCTAGGATCCGTTTTCTTTCCTTAGTTGGGGGTAATTTACTGCTTTCAGCAAATTAATTGGAGAAGGGAAATGGAAATAGTCGATCTCAAAATAATCAAATAAAAGTAAGTTTTTTTCTAGTCTTCTTCGCACTGTCGAATTGTGAAAGAAGTACGCCCATTCTACCGGGATGAATTTTTTTCAACTTTTTGGTTCAGATTTTTCAACTAAAATATTTCTGAAGTCCTAAATTTGACAAATGGTCCCCGTCTGGTGGATTTAAACCTTGGGCTACATGGGAATTTGATTTGTGTATGAAACTCGTCCATGCTCCCCGTGCAAAGTGAAGCCAGTCGCGAATCAGAAATGTGATCGGACCACCATGCAAAGCATTTGTCATTTAGGGAGATTATAATCTCTGCCTGCTGGTTGCAGTCAAGCCAACTCCAAGTCAAGGCAGCAGCCAAAAAGTCAAAGGAAGTCGGAAATGCACATGGGAACAAGTTAGTTGAGAGAAAAGCACGTTCCTTTTGAGCCACTTGCGAATACTACTACTACTTGTAGTCATTCTCATTAGCATGCGATGCAAATGGTGCCAGGAGCTGAAGAAATCCTCTAATGTTTTATGAGACTTTTTCCAAAGTTCAAAACTCCTTGAATTAAGCATGTCATTTTAGCCTGTTACAACACGCCACTTACATCGCACCCGGCAAATATCCTTTAATTTTCATTATTCTTCAAGTCCCAACACACATTACACTTTCCGGCGTAAAGCCTGAAGGCATGCAATTACCATTCACAAAGCAAGGGCAACATTTGCTTGCAATTTGTACGGAATCTACTCTACTGGAATTGGCTTAATTTAATTATTCCGCCACTACTACTTATAGAAATTGGGATATTATTTCTCTCAGTCTTATTTTCATTAAACTAATTTGAATATGAAATTAATATTTAAAAAATATTTTAGGCCACTTTTTTAGAATACACACAATAAATTCACATTGTGTTCTTATCCTTAATTGCTGAAATAAAAGCAATTAAGTTATACCCGTCATTAATGCTTTCCCTCATCCATTTACCTCTATGCAATACTATGAAAATTCTATGAACAATTAAACCACACCTCTTGAGTTTCCCCGCTGTGAGATAAACTGAAAAATCATTAAATAACATTCCCACTACAGTGTACGTATTACTTCACAGAATATGGCGTCAAATGAAAATCCACAATTAATAACTGAGGGAAATTTATTATTAACAGAATTGCGCAATTAAATCGTCATCAAAATACCACAAAAATCATTTTCTATACTCTGAGCATTACAAAAAAAAGTACGTACGCACTACTGTACGTTCTCCACGTCAGTTGCGTAAAGTACCACAGTTGTTTGCTACTACGTAGTATTCCAGGAACCAAAATGCATGTGTTCCATGCCATGCGCCAAGGCAAGGCACGGCACGCACCGGGCCGGGCTTTTCTCCATATGAGAAGCCGTGCTTCCTTCAAACTGAGAATTGTCTCCACAAATCCTTCGTCTCAATCACGTCTCCGACCACATACACAACACTGACACTACTACATCTTGTCATTGTCATCAAGTATACCTTACAATATACATCCAGCCATACACACAATACATTCTGAAATGAATTGAATTATATTCAAATTTGGGAGTGAGTGAGTGTGAGTTACTCTAATACACATAATCCCTTCCCTTAATGTTTTAATATTCAGTTTGACCCTGCCAGGGTGGAATTATTACACAGAAACGCTACGATAGTACGTGTACGTGAACTACATAATGTTTCTCCCCTTCGAAATCCTGTGCGTAGAAAACCAAGTCGAAGTCAGTCCTCCCATGCATTTCCACTGCATCTCGGTTTGAATTGAAACTTTCCATTAATCATCATTCAAGTTCATTTCGCCCGTCGTTGTCGTCAAGCTCCTATCCTAGCGCCTAAGAACAAGGATCCAATATGTCCCGTACTGTGTTGTAGTAGCGGACAACATGTGTGTTGATTTACTGCCAACAAATTGAGGGTCGAACGTGCCATTGCATTGCCGTCCCTTGAACTTTAAATCCAATTTCATTGTTTCTGTCTGTGTTGGATTGGACTTTATTGAAAAACGCCGCCGGCGACTGAGGGGTCCGAAGAGTACATCACAAGTGGACAAGTTCATTCATCCTCTTTCATTTTAATCATAACTCCCGCCCTACAGCAAAGTGCCCGAGGGGCTGTTTTTCAGGAAATAGGATTATTTCGACGGGACGGGGACTTGGAATTGAAGGGCGACGTTACGTACGTGCGGAAGTGTCGTGAGTGGGACAGAGTGCACACTTCCGGTTTTTTGAATTGACAAGGGACGAATTGTTTATTGGCTGTCAGAATCATTGAAAAGAGGAGCGCGCGACGCGAAGCCGTGCCGCGGAAATTTGTACATTGAATTCTATAGTGCAAAAGTTGAACATTATAGTCATAGTGGTTCAATCGACTGGAATTCGACATTCTGGTAAATAAACACATACTTTTGTGGACGCGACATAACACACGAAGTTGAGTGGTTAATTACCAACCAGACCGGGCCACCCATTCAAAAGCAATCCAATTCGCCTTTGGATTTTCATTAGAGGCCAACCTAGTCGCATTCCCATTGGTGATCCTGGAACTGGTGTGACTGATAATTGAAATAAGAGAGAAAGGGACGAACTCGGATGACTAAGTGGCTCTGACTGACTTCCAGTGGTGGTAATGGCAGGAGGAAAACAAGGGGCACATTAGTAAAGGACCAGCATGGAAGGGCACTTCCCGAATCCGGGTATCTGTTGGAGTTGAGAGGTTTCGCGACGACGACGACGACGGTGGTGGTGAATTGAGCGACCAAGTCGACTCCTGGGTGGATTTAATGTGTACGTAACGTAACATTTCATTTGTGTTTTTCTTCCTGAGGCAACACGGGGTGAGTGGGTATCCCCCCCCCCGTAGTACGGCTTTATGGTGAGGATTAATTTAATTGGGATCGGAGTCTGGGCCGGAAATAATCCTGTTTTAACTGGTTCATATTTATCATGATCAGATTAAGAGTTGGGTGCCTAGGAAGCGACTAGGTTATGCAAAGTTTGCACGCCCGGCTCTGTGGCTTTATCCTGGAATTGATGGGAAAACTTAATTACTTTACTTGGATTAATCCTCAAATGCATCTCCGGCCCGCACTAATTATAATTTCATGCCATTTCTTGGGACGAAACCTTGGCTTGGCGTAGCGTAGACGAATCTTTCCATCCTAAGTGGACAGCCACATTTATCAGATTTTTTCAAGACAGTTTTTTCTCGTTCATTCGTACACATCTGGTTTTTCTCTGACTTAAGTACGCACAGTTTAGCTTCAAATCTCTTTGAAGTTGATTGAAGATTGACTAAAGACTAAAGATTTCCGTGATCTCACATGGCAAATGCGGTTACATGCAAATTGCATTGCATGGAAATAGCAGCTTGTAATGCGAAGGAATTCCCGAAACTCCCCACAAGGTTCGGCTTGGCGGTTCGACTTAACTTGATATAAATGAACGGTTTGTTTTGAAGGAATTTTTTAATAAGGAGAAAAATTTCTCAGGTCAAAATTTACGAGCTCTCGTAAAAGGCAAAGTTGGCGTCGTCGTCGTCACACTCTGCAATGAATGCACTGCTGCACTCTAGCTTGCAAAAAGCAGCAGGCCTTCCCATTGCATTGCATACCTTTGTCCATGTTCTCAATGCTAAACTCGTTTTTCACGGAGGAATCCTAAAACCGGAATGAGTGCAGGAACGGGATGGCGGGTAATAGATTGTGGGTTGGATGCTCTGCTTGGTTGGCAATCCTATTTGGCTATAAAAAGACACCGCAATCGTAGAGTAAGTCGAAACGAAGTTACAATGCAGAAAAACATGCAAAGGCACCACTGATCTGCGAGTGGAATCTGAAGTGGAATTGGAATGGCGATTCTCATTTCGATTTCGGGATGGGACGTCGCATTCGCAGGGCGAACAGCCTCGCAATTTCATTCTGATGGGATCGAAAGAAATTACACTAAACGGGCTTACCATTGCATGTGGAAATGAAAGGTTGCATGGTGGTCTTGGTTCTACTAGTCTAGAATTTTAAGTGTTTTTTTACTAAGAGCTTTGCTAAAATCACAAGCACATGCAAACACACACGCACGTTGAATTGGATTTGAGATTCTGAAGTTTTTTTCTTTAAAAACCGAGGATAAAATCCAATTCACACTTGAAAATAAGCAAACGAAACTAGAATTTTACGAGGATATTAAGGCTTAAGATTCTCCATGAAATACGCAAAACGTACATACATTTAAAATAACGACCCAGCCAATTAGAGCCGATAATCCAAGGAAGGTTGGGCTTATAAATATAACTCCGCATTAGACTAAGGGGCAAAGTAATAAGGAGAAAGATCGGATCTTTTCCATAGCATGCATTATAGATGTGAAAGAAAGTTTTGAGGAGGAAGACGGATACTTTGGAGGTTGAGGTTAGAAGTTGAGGAGAGGGTGGGAGTGGTTTGGGTGTGCAAGTTGCTGATAGCTTGGAGCATTCAACTCTCCTCGTAATGTGAGCTCCAAGATGAAGAGGATGGATAAGGAGTATGCAGATTGAGAACGTAAAACACGGAACTCGGTGTTGACTCAGGGTGTACGGTACGAGGAGAGGAGGACATTGGAGAAGATTGTAGAGGAGAATTTGTCAACATGGTCTTGAAATTTTGATCCCCGTGTTAGATAAAAATCCCTTTTAGCCAATTTCATAAATGGGATTTTGATGTTTTTCCCATCTCATCAATCCGAACTTACAGCTCACGCTTCCCATCCACTGACGTTACTCTGAGATTAAGGAGGGATTCATTTTCGAAGCACACAAATATACCATTAAGAAAAGTTGAGGATTAGGTCCATGCATGTGCATGTGTTGTCGTATTGGCAAAATCTTCGATCTAACATGTATTGCTCTGACTATCTTGCAATTTTCTGACAAAACTAATAAGATGTACACTAAAATCCATATGCTCTTTTTATTTCCCGTCGCCGTAATAAGCGATCATTTACAACGCACAAAGCCCTCCAAACTTTGATATAACATAACATTGTAAACATGCGTGGTAAAAGTTCTAATTTGAAAATGCTGCACTTTTCCCTTGTTTGAACTGGCCATATCAATGCAGGCAGGTTTAGGCTGTGGGATTTGCCTGTTCTTTTTTATGAGATGTACTTTATTGCTCTCCGACCACTTTCTTACTACTTTCATGGCATAATGAGAGAGCACAGTCAGTCTGAGTCCGACGACTACGGACGGCTCCAACAACTTCACAACTAACACGTTGTTCAAACAAACTACTGCGACACAAGTGCAATATGCATATGATTACAAGGGGTGATAGGTTTTATCAAACTTCGGCAGAACACTTCCAGTCAGCCGAGCTCAAGCATAATCATTGCTCAGAAGTTTGAGCGGACCGTCGCCGTCCTGGGCTGCTTGTTTCAGTAAATCTTAGAAATGAATAGCTAATTTGAACTCATTCACTTTGTGGTAATGCATCCAATATGCACCATTTTCATTCAAATTCATCATTTCTGCCATTAATTTTGCATAATTATTGCTCTTCGCCTTCAAGGAGGCGGGGCCGAACCATTGCAATGTAGGGCCTCGGATAGGGGATTTACCTATTAAAAATGCAAAAAAGGACTTCGTCGCTGGCCAAGCAAAAGCAGAGCACGAACCACGTTAAAAAGTGAAAGCTTTGACTTTCATGTCATTTATGCTATCATTTTCCTCCTTGGCTTAATATTCTTCCCTCTCTTTGGGCCATTACCTTTAAGAAAGTCGATTAGCTGTGTTGAACATGACAATAGATCCCATTACACCTTCACGAGACACGACGCATTGTGTTCTGGAACTTAGGACTACAGACGGTTTTTCCATCCCATGCCACGGTGCATGATTTCACGAATGGAAATGAATGATGCTACTCATCAATGCATTGCACCGGGGGAAGGGGGGATTTCAAAGGGTTTGGGGTTGGCGGTGACGGCATTTTGCTTTTACCCTATCCATGGCATGGTATGGCATTTCACAAGGTAAAGGAATGTGGAATTCGGTTCAATAGTTTAATGGGCAAAATGCTCTTTAATTGTTTCGGGGGAGGGAACCGATGCTTGGGGAAGGAGAAAGAATGCACCATTTCTTCCGCCGCTTTCACCCGTTGGGTTCCATTGGGAAATAATAAATTTATTATGCAATGCATTACATTTTATTAGTGTAAAAGAATTTTTAAACTATACTTGAGTAACATACGTAAAAATTTCATGAAGGAATTAACTTAACTATTTATTTTTGTAACTATCTCCGTGTTGATTTTTGTTCAAAAGTTGCGTACGTGCTGTACAACTTTGGAGAAAATCCTGAAGAAGAATTCTTGACTTAACTCAAGTTTCTTGGGCTTTAAGACTCGACTCTAAACAAGTGGGAAAGACGGCTTTTGCATGCAGGAGATTTCAAAGTATTCAAGTGGGGTGGACGTAATGAATTCAAAACAAAAAGTTTGAAAACACCCACAAAGTCGACGGCAACCGGGGCGGGTAGTGGTTAAGTTTGTCACATCTTTTCAGTGAGGAGGGAAGGAGAATAGCTTGCATTTGCAGGTACATCGGATATGAAACACAGAGTTTCCATTGAGGGAAGTTGATCCGCGTCCTCCACTCCAAAACTGAAAAAGCCATTTTCTCGTCTCGCCCTAAAATTCGAAGAGCTTTGTTGCAAATCCCGACCGATATTTATCTTTCCATGTGCCCAGGGGGTGTCAACGCTTGAGTATTCAAGGAGTCAGCCCTCTCCCACCATCCCCCTACCTATTTTATTATAAATAGATGCATTTTGAGGAAATCTCAGCCCCAAACACTTTCAAACTAACTTTATAGTGTGTGTGTGTGCTGAATGCACTTGTTCTATGCGATGATTCTAGGAGGGATCAACTCACCCTTGCAAATGCAAAAGTTTGACTTGTGTTACCGTCAGTTCCAATTTCTTCAATTTAAAAAAAAACTTACATATACAATCTAAAATCCCACACGCAAGACCCATAAATCTCAATCTATTAATGGATTGGAAATCCGCTAATCTTCAGCTCGGAAATTCCTTCGGAATTCCACTCAATTGATTACTTTTATTTTTCTCCACCTTTGGAATTTCCTCACCGGTAATCGCCAAAGTAATCTTGGGGAAATTCCTCACATTCCATGTGGCGTGGCGGAAGCAGATAAATCCTAAATTGTACGCTGTGAAATTGGGATTTAAAAACTAGAAACAACAAAAAAGCCTCAACATACGTACTAGATTTACGTTGTGATCAAATACCAAAGCGCATTTTGAATCCTTCCGCCCTGTCCTCATGGTCAAGCGGCACACGCACGCATACAAATCGACGAGTGAGGGATTTCGGACGGGAAGCATTTGTAGAAATCAGAATTGATAGGAGCTTTTGTCTCGGATTTTGTAGCTTTCGGATGACTAAACATTCGTATGTATTCCCGCCCCTCAATCCCTGGGATTGATATGCATGCATGTACATCTCCACAGATTTTATTTATTGGAAACGGTTTCTGGTTGATGGCTTATGTTGGAATGTCCCTTGGTCCAGGCCATTACCGGTATGGCCGGTAAGCAGAAAAGGCTACTCGGATTTCCACAAACCCCTTTCCCTTCCGATTATAAAAAAAAAACGGAGTTCTGGCAGAGTGACATTTCGATAAAACATGTCTTGTCTGCAGGACAGGTCCCATTTTTAGCATCGACGACGTCGACGGCGGGACGAACAATCCAATGTTTGAAAAAACTTCAACTCTTTCACAGCCAATTTATTTCGCACGCTTCCATTCCATGGATTTGGGAACTCACCATGCAGTGATGACTGTGCTGTGTCGTACTCCTCACACTTGGGACCATTGTTTGGCAATGTATTTATGATGCGTGAAATTTTAATTGGCATCCATGTTCTGTGTGAACTACGTACTACTCCTACATACACCCGCTATTCCCCCTGTGGTTTACCCCGGTAATAAACTTGCATACTTTATGTATTTTGGGATTTGGATTCTGTCGGGGAGCCGAATTTCTACCATGAAAAATACGTGTAAGGGTGTACGTTGTAGATGTTAACCATGTTATGTATCCGTCGGATTTGGATTAATGTTTAAATTCCTCCAGAAAATTATCCAGCTGATAATCGCGTAATGATCACTTAAAGACAGATTTGAATAAACTTTATACTTAAAACCCAGGAATTCCAATCGTAAATGTCGGGTGGGTATTTTGACGATTCTCACCAACTTTGTACGTGGAATTATTATACCTCAAAGGAAATCCTTAGGGATTCGCATTGTATTGAGTTATTAGGATAACGGAGCGGGAATTTTCTCCCTTCGTTTGTCTTTAACGTCTTAGAGTTCTTTTTCTCGACAGAATAAATAGGAGCGGAAGAGACAGGAAATTATCATAAGAAAGGAGTTATTGTCATCACGGCCCACAATTGCGGTTTTCAGTCTGTCACTCCCGGGAAACGCTGTGCCAGCCGTTGAAGAAATTTTTTTGTCACTGGTCTTTTCCGTCACTCACTCAATTCCCAGTGGAGTGTCTCATTCACTCAACCCTCAAAGCCCTAATGAATGTAACGCTTTGAAAGATAAACACAATATTTGGAGAGCCATTTGAGGATGAGACAAAAACAAAACATAAATTTTACGGGGGAGGATCTTCCAGTGCGGCTTATGACGATGACAATAATGGGGCTGGAGGCTTTCCCGTTTCAAACCAGTACTGTATTGTCCCATTTAACACTAGCAGAGGATAAACACCCATCCAAAGTTATTACAATACGACACGTACAATTTTGGCAGATGTTTGCATTTTGCGTGCCATTGTTTTGATTATAAGACCGGAAGTGGAAGGGAAACTACATTTTATGCATGAATTCAATACTTTCATGCTGTAACAGGTGAACAACAATTCTAAAAATCAAATGCCTATGCACTTAAAATCGATGTGTGCTATAAAACTTGCTTCAAAATTTAAGGAAACCGCGGAAAGTGATGATGCGGCTTGAATTTCGATATCTCCGTTGACCACGAGAGGTAAAATAAAATGGTCAGGCCAAACCAGAGAATTATATAACAGAGAACGAGGGTTTGGAGGATCCACGGATTTTCCCCCATTGAATCTTTATGTCTACTTAAGTCCACATGAGGTATTTGGTCCAGCTCCTATGATAGTCTCCAAGGACTAATAACGGTGATGAAAGATACATGGGAGCAGTTGCCCTTCCGCCGAAAAACCCGTTTAGTATTTATGTGTGTAACCGCTGACAGGGACAAGGAGCAACAAGGCATTTATTCACCCATCTTAAATGCTCCCATTGAATATCCTCTTGCCTTGAGTACGTACGTTACGTTATTTCAACTCGTGTTTTCTTTCTCCTTATTCCACAGGTTTTTTTCTACTACAACTTCTGGATCAGGATCAGGACTCTTCATGATGAGTGGGGGTTCACCAGGATCCGAGCTTCATCGAAATACTGGCGGTTACACGATGCGATGTGACTACGCGTCAGCCCTAAAAAAATGGAGTGCACCCATTCCACCTGTCTTATCCCGTAAACTCGGACGAGTCTCCGAATCTCCCTTGGGAAAGGTAAGTATGTTTTCCTTTGTATTCTGGACCTTTTTCAGAAATGTAATTTTGAATTCCGTCAGAAAAACTTTCTTTGGTCAACTTTTTCCAGGAGTGGACATAAAATGAAATCCGAAGTTGGTCTCTTAATTAGTCAGACCATAAAAGATTAGCATCTCCAAAGGCTGAAGACTTTGGTGTACTTTAACTTAATTATTAGTGGAGATAAAAGGCTTTCTAATGACACACTAATTCCCATCCCCGTAAAAGACTTGGAGGAATCCCCTGGAGTCGTAAAAGGAGTTTAAGTTGTAACATTAACGACGGATTTTATGATGAGGTACGCGAGCCACGTGCGTGCGAGTGCTGGTATGGCGTACGTACGCACGCACTTGAATTATCTCAGCTCTTTAAGTCACAGGACCTTAAAGGACATTTATGGAGAGATGGATGGCAGGGATGGAAATGATGAGGGCTTTCAACCCTACATTCCCATCCTAGGGCACAGATTTCCAAAGTTTTAGTTTTAACAGCTCTTCTATCTTCCATAAACTTGACGACGGGTTGGGTGTGTCTGTGTCATCTGTCTGGACACCATTTGAAAAGGGTTTGATGTATTTTAGTGCTTTGGCCGTAAATTTTCTTTTTTTTGAATTTTCCGCATGATGGACACCGAATCTTTTATGGTAGAGCAAGGTTTTATTGAAATGTGTTATTTTTTCTCGAAATTTATTAGTCTTCTCTACTCCACTACAAGCGGTTACCTATAAAAATTTCATGTGCTCAGTCATGTGGACGGGATACGCATGCATAAAAAGTAGAAATAATGCACAAAGCACTTCCTGGATGTCTGTCTCCATCCAGGAATACTTACAGGAGAAAGGAAAATGATAAAGTTGAGTATAATGGTGGAGGACATTAAAAGTTTACGTACGTTACATGTAGTTTGGGACGGGCAACCAGGAAGTCGGGACAGACAAACTTGACAAGTTTGAGTTGAGGTTTTTGTCTTTTCCTCGTCGGCTGTGATTTAATCGGGAGTGAGGGTGGGTTGGGAGTGAATTTGGAGGCGGACAGCCGGAAGTCCTAAAATACTTTAGTTTCATCCAGGATCCGTTATTCCTGGAGGAGGGATGATAAGATAAGACTCCGTATTGTGTATGCATGTTCGTCCATAAAAGATGAATGTGACCAGAGCCAGTCATCACATAAAATCCTCCCCACCCCCCTTGCCTTCCTTTTCTATCAGATTTTAGCAAAAGCAAAATTTTATGGGTCATAAAAATTTTGCAAATAAATGTCANTTATGGGTCATAAAAATTTTGCAAATAAATGTCATTTCGGAACGGAAAAAGGGAGAAAGAAGAATGATGTGGATGGATGGACGGACAGGGCGACGGCGGTGCGGTGCGGTGGGTGACGAGTCGGGCACCCCGGTGGAAAGCACTTTCATTTATGGGCACAAGCATTTAATGTTTGGATGTATACGCAATGTAAGGATTCGAGTGGAATAAAACCCGATTCTGGGCATGGATGTCCGTGAGTGATCGGGACGTTCAAATTCAAATGTAGTGAAGTTTGCCTGGTTCGGGTTTGAGTGAGGGTGGAAAGTTGTCACTTTTGGAAAAGGCATACCTCGGAAATGGATTGCTGTCAAGCCGGGAATTCACGTTTATGAAATGTATGAGCCATTTCTTTTACACTCGAACTTCAGATATTTCTGTATAGAAATTCTAAGTGTTTTTTTTCAAACTGCGAATAACTTGTTTTTAACGTCAAGTTGCATAAACTTTAAATTCTTGTTAATTAGGCAAAACCGGACTTCTACTGGATTAGATCGAAATGAGAAATGGATATCTATCTTGCAATAGGAGGATTTTTGTTGTGGTGATGGAAAAGCATTAGAAAACCAAAACTATACATAACTAACAGCAAAATATAAGTATTTGATACAAGTCAGGCAAGCTAAATACTTGAGAATATTAAAATTACTTTATATAGGATCTTGAGAACATTTAACTATATGTATGTATAGATTCAATGCCATTAGGGTTATTCATTTGTAGAGTGGGTGTCATCTGGGGTACTTCTCCTTCCCTTCCGTTTGATCCTATCCTGTTCTTACCCTGTCTCAAATTAAATTTTTACCCGCAAAAGTCGGGAAGTTGACATGTGGGAGAAGAATGAGAGTAGAAAGGCGTGCATCAGACATTTCCCTCGAGAGATTGAGGGCTGAGAAAGCAGGATCGATCTCGTACCAACCCCTGTGGTCTTGGTCCACGAATGTTTTCCTCATCTATTCTTCATTTTCCTCAAGATCCTGTCCAAGACGAAGAAATAAATTTTGTTACTCTTGTTTAGGAAATCCTCGTAGTCGTCGTCCAGCCCCAAACTAATGTTCCCTGACGGATTTGCCAAAGCGAGACGACAACCTACGTATGGTCGGGCCTGAAGACCCGAACAATATTTTTTGTGTTCATTAGGGAAGTTTGCATTAATTCAGGGGACTGGAAGTGGAGAGAGTAATTTGATGGAAGAGTTATTTCCACTCCAAATCCAGTCCTTGTCGTCGTCGCTCGGTTCACTCATGCTCACGTAATTTGATGAAGTATGCAGTGGAATGAGGGGTTGGAGGGTGCGGTGCACTACCGTACCATGATGGGCTGAGGGTGCAGGATTTGCCTTCGGAGTTCAAGAGTCGTGGAGTGACCCCTCTTCACATCCATTTAAGGGGTGATTTTGTCCAGAATGATTTCTAGCCTTCACCATCTTCCCCAACTCCATTACGTTGGGGTTTCCCGCATCATTAAATTTGGCGCCGTTAGCCAAAATTTTCCAATCCTTAAGCCAAACTCAAATCTTCCGCCAACAATTGATGTATTGCTGTAATTTTTCTTACAATGGTGGGGGGGGGGCGCTATATATTTATTTTTCTTGTGTTTTCTTAGAATTTCATACTGCGCTTTATTTTCTAAGAACAAGAAATCAGTGGGATTAAATTGTTCAATTTAAATCAAGACGGCACGGCGCGGCGGCTTTGACCCGGATTAATGCAAAACTGTTCCTTTGGCCAGCCATTCTCATAGATTACATTGTGAGGAGTACAGGGCCTGCGAATAATGTCAGAGTTGCATATGCAAGGGAGTCTATTGCATTTGGACGGAAGCACCACTCCATGAAGAATATTGTATTCATGAGATTCATTTCGTAAACATGAGGTTTTCCGTGGAAGAGAAAAGAAAAAGGGAAGACGAAACAGACTCATTTCCACAGGAAGGGAAAAGCCGTCCCCCGAAAACAGCTCCCGGACCCGGGCAGGACCTACTTAAAATTCTCAACCGTTTACATCTCTATATTTTTTACGTGCAATCGGTTCATCCAACTCCACTTTGACTGCCGGCCGTATATCAGGGTAGGCCATACTAAAATGTCTTACCTATAAGCCATAAAGGTATTATACTCTGTCCCTGTACTGGGAGGGGAAAGCCGTAAAGAAAGGCGATTTTCTTCCATCTTAAACTCTCCCTTGCTGTGTATGTACGTCCGCCGTGCCTTGAGTTATGCTTTGGGAAAGGCCCCTCTGTAACGGCACGGGGTAGCATACTTTTCCTCCTCGTCTTAAACTGAGATTTTTTTTTCTTCTTGAGGAAATCTAAATGGATCCCTTTCCTCAACCCACCACCGGAATAATCCAAACTGCATTGCTCCCACTTTACTTCCCTTAAAATCCGATATGTATGCATGCGACAACACTTTGCATCTTTCACGGCGGCACTTTCTTCTTATCCGTGTCTGCCCCTTTTCAACACTCTCGGGCCAGGAAGGAAATCCTCCGAATTCATAGGCAAATTTGGATTTCCTATCATCTCATGCTGTGCTATTGCCGGCCGCGGGAATCCGAGTCTCTTGCTTGTGTATGCAGCATCCAACCTCAACATTTAGCTTAAACTTCAAACAAAGTCCATTTATGGTAATTATAGCCCCTAGAAATTCCAGAAGGTCTTCGGGTTTACCAGTCTTGAAATAATTGAGTTGAAATCCTGCGGAGGGGAAGGGTGGACCCAATCCAGGCAAATTTCATAATTTTCAAACTCCGTTCCGCCCTGCATCGGAATGGTTAAATAATCTTCAAAATAATCAACAGTGCAAGACAAATTCGAGTCCCCCAGCCTCATAAAATGTAAAAGTTCACATTGCGTGAAATGAAATTTGAATGTAACCTTACCTGAAGAGGAGCCCATTTCCCTTCCCTTGAAATGAATAAATCCGCGAATGCACGGAGTGTAAATGACATTTAATCAGTTACAAGGGTGTCTGTACCTACTACTAGTGTGATGAATCCAATATGCTACATTAGGTACTTATAATTAAGTATTAACCTTTAAATGTTAAGGAGGGAAGGGGTAGCCCGGCCCATTCCTTAGAAATTTGGATCCGGTTCATAGCACACCTTTTCATTCCTTAAGAAATGTTTCTTCCATAAAGAATTCCTTTGCGGATTCAAAGGGTTGAGTTTTCTCTCATTACTGTGCATTAAGCCTTCCATTAGCCCAAGCCAATCCATGGCAAATTTCCTACAGAATCCGAATTTCCAAGAACTCATCGGCTCAGAAGAAGTTTGGCACGCGAAAATACAGGATTGATAAAAGGCAAGTTGGAGGGAAAGAATGTTCTTCTCATCCGAAAACCATTCGTCTTATTTTGGCTTAGTTGTTTTGAAACCCGTTGACTCTTGTTCAATCAACATCAACCCGTCAGCAAAATAATATATATGAGAGGGAGGGAAAAGAGAAAGAAAGGGCTGCCTGCCGTCTTCACTCTTCCCCGTTTTAAAGTGGGAAGGGAGTTGAAGTCTTTTCATGTTCATTTTTCCTATAGTTCCTCATCCCCGCCCGCCTTTCTCCCTTCGTAGATTTATTTAAAAAGAGACCAACTGGGATTCCTGTTCGTCATGGATCTGTAAAGTATAGCATGCATCCTGCACCACACGTACCGCTTGCATTTAATGATTGATAGTTGGAGAGGCAATCAGGTTGAAGAGTGAGTTTCTTGGATGGTTTGGTGTTGGTGAAAGGTACGGGATACGTGGAATGGATTGGACTGGCGTGACAGGGTGTAAAGGGAGCTACGGCCGCAATCTCACTTTGCATGGAGAAAGTGCATTCAGAACAGTTATGCATTTCCCACGTGGGGGTTTATGCTATTCTGGAGATGAGCAGCGGGTGGATGAAAATACACAAATTATGCATGGGAAAGCATGTATGACACTGACATGTATATGTGGGAGTTTTTGAAAGACAAATAAGATTTTCCATGAGCATTTATGAAATGCAAGGGAAATTTTCAGTTTGATTGGAATTTGTGTATACTTTGGTTCTGTAGTGCATAAATTTTTGTATGTATTATGTAACATTTAGCTAATATTTGCTTCATTTTGTATGAGGTGAAAGCTGCGCCTTCTATTGGTTCGTATTTTTTGCTGGCACTGGACCCAATACTCGCAGGCTAGCCTACGTATTTACAGATGAATCAAATGGCAGACAAAGGGAAAATCAAAATTTCATGGATTGAGTATGTGTGTGTTTATGCTTCGGGATACTTGCTCTCACTCTCGGATCCAAATAGAAAAGGGAGAATTTATGTGGTTCACAGTTTACAAGTATGAAAAGAGTGTAGGCTGGGCACACGGGTTTGAATATGAGTTTTCACAATGTTCATGCCGCTGAAGCACATTTCCCATTTCTTTTGTCACCAGACCTAGGGCAAGATATATTGCCAC
>JAAXYW010001476.1:0-21350 GCA_036851895.1 Orthonychiurus folsomi | reverse complement strand
GGAAGCTTAGCTTTGCACAACAGTTTTAGGTTTTACGTCATGACGTAAAATAATTTTTTACGTCGACGTAAAAAAAATTTTTACGTCAAAGTTTGGTAGCGTAGCGACGTAAAACCTATAAATTTTACGTCGTGACGTAAAAAATAAGGTCGACCTTATTTTTAGGTCGCGACGATAACTGTCTAATGACGCATTAGTTAGAGTGGAGTTCCCGCCAACAGGTCACGCAAGTTATTCACAGTAATGCCAATAATAAACTTGAATTGCTTTATTTGCTTCGCGTGGATTTATTCATTCACATTGGTCATTTTCATTTATTGAACAGTTTGGCGTGAATATCCCACTTGCTGTGTTAATGTTGCAAATATACAGAGTGCAGATGGTGACCGTGTAGTGTAGTTGTCAGGTATATTCAAATTTCGGATGAAACATTGTGTGCTTTGTCTGGGGTGTATGGAATTTTTGTACTTTGTACTTAGTCTGGATACTTGCACACAGCTAATGTAGAATTACAAAATTAGTTTAGTTTTTGCTTGGTTTAAGCCAATAATGTGGTCAATGTAATATGTTATATAAAGTAGACATCACTTCACAACACTCGATTTAAAAATTAAATACTGATTTTCTTGAATTACAGTAGTAATAGTTCAACAAAATGCGTTCCGTTCGGCCGGCATAACTGATTGACAACTGATGATAACCAATGACTACTTTCTCAAATGCTATTACGTAAAGGGGTACTGCTTTCGTAGGTCACAATACATCAACCAAGCCAAGTTTGACAAAACCAGAGCTGACCCAACACGTGGACGGGTAAAACCAAAAAAGTCCCTTAAGCCTGTTGGAGCCAGAGATCTTTTAGCGTTCTATTCAGATTTTAACATCCAAACCGTAAAAAAGCGCTCAGAATTTCTAACCCTTACGACAATGCATAAAATAATGCATCTTGATTTGAATGATCGCTTAAACTCCTTATTTCAAAGAGGCGATCCTGACTCCATCAGAACCTCCTCCAGGCTATTCAATCTCTACACGTGCCGGAAGTCTGCATTTGTGCACACTTCCTATAGCGCTAGAGCAATTAAGCTGTACAACTCTCTGCCTAATAACATTAAAAAGTTTGAACTGAGGAGTCAGTTTAAAGATGCTTTATCCAAATGGCTTAGTTCTAAGAGATCGAATCAATATGTATTCTTTCACTGATTTGATAATGTTGTTATAATGAATCTGTGTTTATTTTGTTATCCTAGTTAGTTACCCAGCATAAGATATCTACGTTGCTTAAAGCAGCTCCCATCGTTTACAAAAGTTTATTCTTATGATGTTGACCTTAATAAAGGATTGAATTGATGTGCTCGGTGTGTTCCCACACTTTGTAATAAACTTCCAATACCAAACGGGTGTCAGATCATAGACATACAAAGTTACTTCTACTTCTCCGCTCTTTATCTTGCCAACTAAACACAAATCCGAAGAGAGAGATCAGTCCAATCAATCCAGCCCTAAGTCCCGCTTCTTGCTGGAGAATAAACCCGGCGGATGAACACAGTAGCATACCCAAACCATGTATAATGAAACCAACCCAGCTCCATTCATCAGAGTGTCCAATCAGATACTTCATGTATTTCGTCCAAGGTTTTGCCACTACTGCCACTGCATTACCCACGACCCTGTTTTCCCGCATCAAATTAACAAGGGGTCCAGCCATCCTTTGGTAACCCTGTTTGAGAAAAGTTTACCAATAGTACACTAATCGCAAAAAATTTGCAAATGCTTCTTACTGTGGATTTTTCACAACGTTTCAGATCTATGATACATAATTATTAGCCTTACCTGCAATGTGATTGGTGCAGTCCGCTGTAGATACCGTCCAAACTCCGCATCCGCAATGAAAGTGTCCAGATCCAGGAGTCCTTGCCGAAACAACTCCGTGCAAATAACTGTTGTCTCCGCAAATACACGACCCAGTAATGCCCCACAATTCGCAAACGTAGTAGTGAAACAAGGTCCGGAGCAACTAGCTGGAAGCGGCCCTAGTGGAAGTCTCCCCAAAACTATTACGCAAACAGAGCATCCTGCCGAGGCCCCAATACATGCTCCCACGAAAGGTTTTGCTCCTTTCAGAATTCCTCTTAAATCCGGTAGCTTGGAGGAGGGTGGGGCAGGTGGCGCTGTGGGCGGAGCTTCCGTGCTATTGTTACATCGATTTTATTAATTAACATAAATAGTGTGACATTTTATGTGCTTACGTAGCCATAGGTGGTGCGCTGTCCATGTAATATATTGGCTGTCCGCCATCTCTTGCCAAGCTCCGAGCTCTCCTNATTAATTAACATAAATAGTGTGACATTTTATGTGCTTACGTAGCCATAGGTGGTGCGCTGTCCATGTAATATATTGGCTGTCCGCCATCTCTTGCCAAGCTCCGAGCTCTCCTTACATCAGAACGGTAACAGTGGACAGTCGGCGCATGTGCAGAGCCGTAAGGAATACACGCAATGCTCAGACTGGCATTCCCACCGTCAGATATGTTACAAGTGAAACTTAGTCCAAATCCATATGTATTTGCGATGAGGATATGTGGCGGTAGAGAAGATGGGCTAAAACGGTACGTGTGACCTGATTGATCAAAGGGGTCATTGACCCTAACTTGGAGTTCCTTATTCGTGCAAGGGTAATTGCTTGCTTCATTGGTCACTCCCACTGCTAGAAGCTCCTCCTTCCCAAATACAGCGGATGTGGCCACGTGGTAGTCCTCAACGGAGCCATCTTTGAGTGTTATGTAATCTTCAAGAACCCAAGGGGATGGCTGCAGCAGAGGGGATTTTCCCGCCGTATGGTTAGCAAGGGAGGATACCCCAAAAAACACGCCGCCATTTCTGTCGCCGGAAAAGTCGAAGTGGATCAGGCCGGATTTCCCAGGATATGAAGGAGATAGATTCTGTGGGAATGGGCACCCCTTCGTTCACGGCTACGGCCATGGATGCGGCGTCGTATGCGAGAACAGCTGACGGAATGAGGATGGAGTTTGGACCTATGCAAATAGAGTTAGTTGCGTTATACGTACACTAATTGGAAATTCTGTTAACCTGTATTTTGTCATTGCGTGAGCAAATCCGTTTGTATGAGAATTATACAATTGGAACGGCGAGCTGGATTCTGCGCATTTGTACACAAATAGCATAGCGCTGTTTAGTTTGACACATGTATTCAGTGTGAAAATACCGAAAAGCAGGTACATTTCAAATGATCAGAATTGTTCAAAATAATTTTAATTGGTGTGAGTGTTTCATTAGTTAATGTGGATTTCAAAAGAATAATCTAATTATTTAAGTTCAAATTTGTATTACTAGAATTGTTTTGCTACCTGTAAATTCCCTAAGTTTTCTGACAAGCCTCCTCCTCTCCGGAGAGTCCCAATCCCCATGCCCAACATACAGAACCGAATACAATCCAAACAGCTGACTGGATTTCCCCGGATGAAGTAGTCTCGGAGAAAACCACTGGAGTCCATAGCTCCGCTCACTTCTTTCCCATACATTTTTCGCCAATACGAGAGTACCTTTAGATCCATTCGAACTTAGCAGTAATATGCAGCTACGACTGCTAATATTAGCATTGGAGCCAGTTTCAAGTCCATCCAATACAATCGGTTCCTTGAACGGAATAGGACTGGCGATTTTGTACATCTCAACATCAGCTGTGAGCGTTTCATTGTCCAGCGCGGGTAAAATGGAATCACAGCCCACAAGGGGCGCACGATGCATGAGGGCTGTAGCCAAGCTCCGCCCACTCATTTGTAAAGAGTACACTTTCACATGTGAAAGGTATTCCCGCGTACGGTCAACGCTATTTGGTGTGAATATTTTGAAGGAGGAGCTCATGTGATTGGCCAATAGAGAAAGGGATGCAGATTGATCCTCCAAGATGGACACTGCAACACGTGATCCATTTCCAAGGATCCATTTAGCTGCGGAAGGGGGTGGAGTCCTTGCTAGGTCAATTAGTATTGGTGGAGACGAAGTTTCTGAGCTCAGGGCAAGGAGTGCAGACTGAAGAATAGGAGGGGCGTAGGATGAGTGGGAGGAGTCATACAGGATGGTAACTGGGTGATTGTGGGCGGAGAGTACAGACACACTGAAATGGAACAGAGTGAGGAGAATACGAAACATGATCGCGAAGGAATATGCGGTGTACGACTGAGGAAGTGCCGCGCCTGTGCGACTTACTAGAACGAGTGGATTCAAGAATTCCGCTATTTTTCTACAAGCTTGAATCTTATTTCATGCAACTAAGATTGTCTCATACAAAGCACAGCTTGGCGTGACAGTGACCGTTAAATTATGCCCGATTTGTATAATTTCCTCGTGTGATTTGCTTACGTTAAAAGGTTTACGTGATTTGGGTCTAGGCGTAATATTTGTTATAAGTTATGAATATTAGCAGCCAATTATTATGGCGGTACATAAGTGTGGACATTTTTACAAGAAGGTAAGTGCCAGTCGTCTACTCATCTTTAAAGAAATGGCAAGACAAAAACGTTATACATAGGCTTGTAATGAAGAGCATTTGTTATTTAACGAAATTAGTTGACCATCCTAAAGAATAAAAAGAAGGGTGAATCCTGCACAAATGACTATGCAATTTGGAATTTGACTGGAATTTTAATTTGAAAAATAATAATAAAACCGGAATTTTAGTGTGTCGTACTTTTCAATAATTTCTTGTCATTTATTCTAGTCACACCGTCCAATTTGATACTCAGAGCTTAATTGTCATGTTTTTAGCTAACTGTATAAGCCCAAACTTGCTTACATCACAATACTACTTAATTACTCAGCAAGTCACTTCTTCCGTTCACCTCTCCCGACTGCATTGTAGTAAATGAACTCAGCTGCATCGCATTTGCTTTATTAGTTGAATTCACAATTTGAAATGTGAGTAATGGCTCATCTGATCCTCCGAATGACACTTCGGATGATGGGGTTGTGCCGGCTGTGGTTCTTGTAGCCCAATACGCTCCAACGCATGAGATTGCAATCAAAGATATTGCAATTGAAGTTATTTTTATTTTGCGACATAGCGGTGCCCGCCTTGGAACGGACCCTGTAATTTCTGATTGGTCCCTCATATTGATCCCGTAGTGGGGGCTGCTGGTTTGATCGGACCACCTGTTGTTGCATTTGCTTTATTAGTTGAATTCACAATTTGAAATGTGAGTAATGGCTCATCTGATCCTCCGAATGACACTTCGGATGATGGGGTTGTGCCGGTTGTGGCTCTAGTAACCCAGTACCCTCCAATGCATGAGATTGCAATCAAAGATATTGCAATTGAAGTTATTTTAATTTTGCGGCATAGCGGTGCCCGCCTTGGAACGGACCCTGTAATTTCTGATTGGTCCCTCATATTGATCCCGTAGTGGGGGCTGCTGGTTTGATCGGACCACCTGTTGTACGCTACGTACGTTTTAATCACTTCCAGAAAATTATAAATAATTAACGAAGTTTGTGGTAATTGACATGATATATCGATGTCGGATGTTCCTATCCGTTATTTAAGAACTTTGAATAATTTCTTAGGGCACAGTAAATTCGTGTGTGGCTCGAGTGCAAATTGTCACTGACAAA
Organism: Orthonychiurus folsomi; assembly: GCA_036851895.1. NCBI lineage: Eukaryota > Metazoa > Arthropoda > Collembola > Poduromorpha > Onychiuridae > Orthonychiurus > Orthonychiurus folsomi. Next base: position 15,720 of record JAAXYW010001476.1, on the reverse strand, counting down.
CTTAAAATCAAGACTGGGTGGGATGAGTACCTCGTCCACTTAATTTTGAGAACGTTTGAGAAGTATATACTTTCACAGCATTGCATCGTAGGGAAACTCATTCATAACAAAAATAGACAGGTTTATTTGTTTGCCCTAACCTGACCTGGGATTACATATTTACCATATGCGTCACATCGCAAACTTATTGGTGTCCAATGCCCGATAACATAGTATTACTTTTTTTGCGAAGAGCAGCATTTGCATTTGCAGAGATTAGACAATGGTATTTTAGATTCTATGTCGCAATGCACAATTTACTGCCTGATCTGTCAGCTTTGCACAAATGAGTGCACATTTTACAGAAGTAAGGAAGTTAAAATTAGAAACGTTTTGCGTCTCCACAAAGCAAAGATATAACTGAAATGATTCGTCCGAAATTAGCATGAAATCTAATTTGCAATGACTAACAATAAATGAGTGATTATAATTAGTCTTACCCGGCTGAGCCCGGTCACGCGACAAAACCTTTTCCCCAATTGACAAACAGCGAAATTCAGTTGTGGCAGCGTGACCGAATTAACTTTTCTTATCGGAGGGATGCTATTGATTGAATTATCATGTGTTGCGGTGCATGGATAACGCTGACTAGTTAAACCTTAAAAAGTGACAAGGCCACAAGCACCGTCAGATAAGGACTAACTTTATATAAATAATAGCACTTTTTACTCAACCGAGTTTACTCTTTAATTTGTTGAGTGGGGACGTCCCGTCGAATGTACAGTTGTTATTTTAGTGCAAATTTATTAGAAATGGAGGAATTCTGTGGCTCCGTATTTTGGGTGAGTAACATTATTTTCTGGGTACATGAATAATTTAAACCTTTAGTTTTTATACTAGTTTTAAATTTCTTAAGTGTTAATATCAAATCATATTATGGACACATCGCCCAACCAACCAACATTTTTAGGTTAGTCATTATGAACCACCCCATTCTAATAAGCCGATTAAAAAGAGTACAACTACTAAAAAACTCGTAAACGCAAGTGATGTAACAGGAAATGGTGGCAAAATTTCACGATGACTAATTTGCAAGGATAAAAATTCTTCTGCTGACTTTTAAGATTAAGCACATTCCTGGGGTAACCGGAAATTCGAATCTAAGTAATTTTGAGTAACCCTTCATGAAAATTCAGTTGATTATGAAGTTAACAGGGAATTAAATTTTAACAGCAAATGACAAAGTGTCAACATCTGCTTCCAACGATTTATAAATTAAATATTTTGCGGTGTTCAATACAAATCTCTAATGTGGACTAAAAAGCTAAATGTAAATATATTCTAATAGCTATGAAGCTATTTCCAAATCAATTATGGCGATGGTTTTTTTCGACATTTCTTTACAATTGAGTTAGATTCGTAACTATTCAAAGCGGTGTCGCTTATCTTTGGGTAATATACGGCTTCAGAATTTCAAATACTCAATGTGTAATTTCATAACTGAGCTGCCAAATTACGCCATGTCACTACTATCATGTGCTCGTATCAGCCGGTCTATTACCACATTTCACTTCACCAGTCAGATCCATAAACCACGAGACCCAAAACATGATTTGAAAAGTGTGGATCTGATTACGTCGTGTGTGTGCATCAATAAATTTGATAAGCATTCACTTTGACCAGTCATTTCCGCCTGTATTCCCCTGCAAGTCACGGAGATAAGCTATATGCTATAGTAAATGCCACACCTGTGCTGATGATCGATTCTCTTGATATTGACAAATTGTAAATCCTGCCACTGTGCTAGTGCCAAATCTATACATTGAACAAAATAATTTTGTACGCTTTAATGACTTGGCAATGTTTGCAATGAGTACAACGCTAAGTTGTGTCATGATTGCAAATGTCGTTCGCCATTAATTGGAGGTGCACGAGGTCCAATTGAATGTAATCCTTTCCTGATAAGATGCTGTATGTGAATGTATGTGAATGCATTTACCGTGCTGCGCTATGAACATCACATTTCATGCGTTTTTTATAAATGTAAATGTCAATTGGAGACGGCATGTGATGTTGCCTAATGCACATCATTATTGGTTAAAAAATGAATATTAAATTATATTAAAAATGCACGTTGTACATTCGTACGGCAGTTAGAGTAGCTTCCTAGTAATTTGCATTAATGTTAACATACATTAGTATTGAACACACGAAGATTGGATTTGACAAACACATTTTCTATGATCCACAGGACCGGGAGCTAACCTGGAACACAACGAACCCTTACTTAACCCCATGTTTCGAGGAGACGGCCGTCGTCTGGTTCAGCCCAGCCTTCCTCATCCTCTTCTCACTCTTTGACATTAAAACATTTATTAACAAGAAGCCAAGGATCCCTTGGAATCTACTATCAGTTTCCAAAGCACTTTTAAATATTGCATTGGTCGCTGTCTCGGCTACACAGTTGGGGATAGTCCACTCTGATGATCATGACCTGGATGCGGTTGACACCGTCGCTCCCGTCGTCCGGATTGTCTCATACGTAAGTTTGTCTAACAGAATTTGTATTTTTTTTTGAATGTTTAGTCAATTATGTTGTAATGTGATTATTTACAGCTCCTAGCCCTCGTACTACTTGTTCTCGCAAAGATGGCGGGGAATCGTTCGTCTGGCGTTCAATCTCTTTTTTGGTTATTTGCGGCCGTAAGCGAAGCGATCCTGTTTCGGACGGCAGTGGATAAATACGACGAATCCGCCGTAAGATGGCATGAGTTGTTGCATACTGCAATGCTGTGCAAATTTAATTGTGTAATAAATGTTAATGGATTTATGAATACATTTAATTAGGGGAAATACCGATCAGTGTACTTGTTCCGTCTCATCATTTTCCCGGTTGTCCTGGTCCAGTTTCTTCTTCAATTTTGGCCGGATTCCAGCCCTGAGACTACTGAGCGCGAAAAACTGTTTGGGGTAAATTCGAATAACATTTCCATAAAGTGAAGTTTAATTATTTTAACTTTACCTGATTAAGTAATGTTCCGTTGTGCAGAGACCTTGTCCCGAGAAAACGTCTTCTTTCTACTCGAAAATAATGTACGGGTGGTTTGACGGGATGGCGTGGAAAGGGTACCGGAATCCTTTGACGAATTTGGATTTGTGGGACTTGAATGAGGCGGACCTTTCAAAGGCCCAGGTCCCGCTGTTTTTTAAACACTGGAACGCGGCCAAAGCCAATGGAAAGTCAGTTGGATTGTTTTTCCTATGCAGTTTTATGTAAACGTTTAAAATACTCAGAGCGTATTTTATTGTAATTACAGGGGCAAACAGCCAGGTATCCTAACAGTCCTTTTTAAGGCCTACGGAGGGACTTTCTTTATGGGTGGAGTTCTGAAGCTCGTCACGGATCTGCTTGTCTTTATTTCTCCTGAGATCCTCAAGTAACTTTACTAAAATAAAATAAAATTTTAAAATGTTATGCATTCCAAAAACCACAAAATTTTAACTCATAGACTCTTGGTCGTCTACGTGGCGGACCATAGCGTCCACACCTGGAAGGGCTATCTGTACGCCGGCGTCCTCCTCGTCACCGGCCTAACACAAATGATCACAAATTCTCAGTACAATCGGCGCATGCTCTTGATCGGGATGAGGATTCGAACCTCTTTGTCCAACGCCGTGTACCGAAAGGCATTGTACCTGTCCAACGCCGTCAAGAAAGGTTGGGTGGTTGCAATTCAAATGTGATTTAATTAATTTGAAGTGCATAATTTAACAATCCCCATCATTTTCACACTCATAGAGTCCAGCGTCGGGGAAATAGTGAATTTGATGAGTGTGGACACCCAGCGCTTCATGGACCTGATGCCTTTTTTCCATATGTTATGGACTTCGCCGATTCAAATTGGATTGTCCGTGTATTTCCTGTACAATATATTGCAGGATGCAGTTTTTGCGGGTTTGGCGGTTATGATTCTTCTTATCCCCGTGAACGGGGTCATAGCTGCAAAAATTAGGACACTGCAAGTGGAGCAGATGAAATTGAAGGATGAGCGGGTCAAATTGATGGGGGAAATACTCAGTGGGGTCAAGGTGTGTGTAATGATTCGTTAATAGCCTTATTCTTTCATATATTTATAATACTTTAATTCCTAAGGTAATTAATTACAGGTCCTTAAACTCTACGCGTGGGAACCATCCTTCGAATCTCAAATCGGAGCCATCCGCGCCAAAGAAGTCAAATTACTCCGAAAAACTGTTTTCTTAAACGCGAGTACTATATTCGCCTTCACGTGTGCTCCGGTTCTGGTGAGTACTGAATAATACATTAGCCAATCCAATTATATGCTAATCCTTTTTTGCATGTGCAGGTCTCCCTAGCCACATTTGCAACTTTTGTGCACGCGGATCCCACCAATGTACTGAATGCTGAGAAAGCATTCGTTTCTCTCACCCTTTTCAATATTATGCGGATGCCGCTGACCATGTGAGTTTATTGTGATAGTTAATTAGGAATGTAATTAAACTTAATCTAATTATAACTAATAGGTTTCCCATGGTGATCGCTTTCGTTGTGCAAACAATGGTGAGCGTGAATCGTTTGAACAAATACTTAAATTCCGAGGAGATTGACCCAACTGCTGTTGGACATGACCCTTCAGAAGGTAATGGAAAATTTGTCACTTTTTTGTAATTTGTGTGCATTTAATAATACTTTTTTTGAAAATGTGTCCCTCAGGTGACCCAGTTGTAATAGAAAACGCCTCCTTTGCTTGGAATGACGACTCCGTGACTCTCAAAGATATTAATCTGAGGGTTAAGCCCGGGTCACTCGTTGCCATTGTGGGGACAGTGGGTTCGGGGAAGTCCTCTTTGCTAAATGCATTATTAGGGGACTTGAAGAAACTGAAGGGGAGGGTGAACACAACGGTGAGAAATCAAATTTAGATGTATTAATTACATTGCAATAAAGTATGTACAGTATGTATAGGTACATTACTTTTGTGTATAATTATGTACAGGGCACCCAAGCTTACGTCGCTCAAGGTGCCTGGATCCAAAATGCGAGTCTGCGCGACAACATTTTATTCGGAGACCCTTTCAGCACTGCAAAGTACAACAAAGTCATTGAGGCATGCGCACTTGGACCCGACCTTCAAATTTTGGCAGCCGGCGATCAAACGGAGATAGGAGAGAAGGTGCGTACATTGTACTAGTATTCAAGTGCAAATACTATGCTTTATGCTGCTACAATTATGCAAATTACTTAATAAATACACATAATACCCTCAGGGCATAAATTTAAGCGGTGGCCAAAAACAGCGCGTCAGTCTCGCACGCGCAGCCTACAAGGACTCGGACGTGTACTATTTTGACGACCCCTTGAGCGCAGTAGACGCCCATGTAGGGAAACACATTTTCGAGACTCTGATTGGCCCTTCTTTCAGCACTGCAAAGTACAACAAAGTCATTGAGGCATGCGCACTTGGACCCGACCTTCAAATTTTGGCAGCCGGCGATCAAACGGAGATAGGAGAGAAGGTGCGCATACATTGTACTAGTATTCAAGTGCACATACTATGCTTTATGCTGCTACAATTATGCAAATTACTTAATAAATGCACATAATATCCTCAGGGTATCAATTTGAGCGGTGGTCAAAAGCAGCGCGTCAGTCTCGCCCGCGCAGCCTACAAGGACTCGGACGTGTACTATTTTGACGACCCCTTGAGCGCAGTAGACGCCCATGTAGGGAAACACATTTTCGAGACTCTGATTGGCCCTGGTGGGATATTGGCGGGAAAAACGCGAGTTCTCGTAACGCATGGGATCAGTTTTCTTCCCAAGACGGATAGCATTGTCGTTATGAAGGATGGGTGCATAAGTGAGATGGGGACTTACAAGGAATTACTATTTAAGAAGGTTAGCTAGCAGCGTGTCAATTTCTTGCATGTATAATGCTGGGTGTGGCGTGGCCATGCTGTCATGTGCTTAAATATTTGGTTTCCTACAGGGTGAATTTGCAAAATTCCTCCTGGATCACATTGGGGAAGCCAGCTCTGAGGAATTAGACGACTCCATCTCAGGGTGAATTCGCAAAATTCCTCCTGGATCACATTGGGGAAGCCAGCTCTGAGGAATTAGACGACTCCATCATCCAAGATTTGGAGCAAGCGGTCGGCAAAGAAGAGCTCCGCAGATCCAGTTCCATAGATGTGAATAAACTGAGGAGACTCACATCAAAGGAAGAAGACATCTCTTCCACAAGGCGACAGTCCCAAAAGAAAAGGAATTGAGGATTCCGCAGCTGTGGTGGCTGATAAACCAAAGAATCAGCTGATCGAGGCGGAGAAGGCGGAGACGGGCGGAATTGATCCAAAAGTGTACATTGACTTCATCAAAGGGAGTGGGGTGGCCACATTCACGATTGCGATGAGTTTCAACATTTTATTTCAAGGTAACTAGTACATCAGTTGGAATACTCTATGTATTTAGCGTAAGTATTAGTTTAACATTACGCCCATAATTTCCTCAGCCGTTGCGTCGTACAGCAACATCTGGCTTTCTGAATGGTCGGATGAATCCACGGAGTACGAAGGTGAGCATGGTGTTGGCTCACAAGATAAGGGCAGGACTAATATGTACCTTGGCGTTTACGGAGGACTAGGAGGTGTGCAAGGTGAGCTATCATTTATATATTAGCAATTTAGTACTGTGACAGTCTTAATGTTGTATTAAATACCAATATTGCCCGTTCCAGCACTCCTCGTTCTCATTGGTGGAATCACACTTGGCCTCGGGACCCTTCGCGCCAGTGCCACCCTTCACAATGAAATGCTGAGTCGAGTCATGCGCGCCCCCATGTGGTTCTTTGATACAACGCCGCTTGGGAGACTCGTCAATCGCTTCGCGAAAGACGTGGACACAGCAGATAATATAATTCCATTGAATTTCCGGGCATCCGTTAACATGATTCTGAGTGTGCTGGCGACAGTTGTGGTTATCTCATACAGTACACCGGAGTTCTTGGCTTTCATGCTTCCGATGATGGTCCTTTACTTTTTTCTTCAGGTAATTAGCGAGTTAATTTTTTTTGCATTTAATTATTGTTTTCATATTTAGTACAAAATAAAATCCATAACTAACAATCATTTGAAATGTAGCGTTTCTACGTCGCAACTTCCCGCCAACTGAAGCGCCTCGAGTCCGTCTCCCGTTCCCCCATCTACTCTCACTTTGGAGAGACGATCTCAGGGGCGACGACGATTCGGGCCTTTGCATTAGAAGATGACTTCATCGAAGCGAGTCAAACGCGGATAGACTACAATCAAAAAACGTACTTCCCTTTCATTGCAGCCAATATGTGGATCAGTGTTCGTTTGGAAACGATGGGTGCTGTCATTGTCCTCGCTGCTACATTATTCGCTATCATCGGCAGGGAGTCAGGGATGACGCCTGGGGTAATAGGTCTGTCCGTTAGCTACGCTTTGCAAATAACTCAATTGCTAGGGTTCATGGTGAGGACGATGTCGGAGTTGGAAGCAAACATTGTTTGTATTGAGCGGATGAAGGAGACTACTCTCACCCCACAGGTTTGACCATAGAATTACAAAGTTATACAAAAATGGAAAGCAAAATAAAGCAGCTAATTGTTCAACATTAGGAGGCCGCATGGACTAAATCTACTAAACCACCAAAAGATTGGCCACAATCTGGTCAATTGGATTTCCAACGCTACGAGACGAGGTACAGAGAAGGACTCGATCTTGTACTCCGTGGAATTACATGTACAGTTCATCCGGGTGAAAAGGTAGGTATCGTAAATGGCTTATAGACTACCCATAGATTAGTTTACTAAATGTGTATTAAACATTTATTAAAATGAATGAACACAACAGGTTGGAATAGTTGGTCGGACCGGGGCAGGTAAATCCTCAATGACGCTCGCCCTGTTCCGCCTAGTCGAGCCCGCAGGGGGCTCCATCCTAATAGATGGCGTGGACGTGACGAGTCTTGGCCTGCATGATTTGAGATCCAAAATTACCATTATCCCGCAGGTTAGGAACCCAACTGCATTTTTAAATGCAAATTCTTTATGTATTTACTTTCTGAATGTATTAATGACACTCATAAACTTGCATATAGGACCCAGTTTTATTTTCCGGCACTCTTCGCGGCAACCTTGACCCATTCGACTTGTACAGTGACGATCAAGTGTGGAGTTGCTTGGAGTTGGCCCATTTAAAGAATTTTGTGAAGGGGCTACCCGAGGGATTACTTCATGAAGTAGCGGAGGAGGGACAGAACTACAGGTTCAATATTAAATACAAAACAATGTTACTTTTAGTAGACATCGTGTAGTTGAAGTGGTCACTTTATCCTTGCAGTGTTGGTCAGCGGCAACTGGTTTGCCTGGCCCGAGCGTTGCTGAGAAAAACTAAGATCCTTGTCTTGGACGAGGCGACGGCGGCCGTCGATTTGGAGACGGATGATCTCATCCAGAAAACTATTCGAAGTGAATTTGCAGAGTCTACTGTGGTTACGATTGCTCATCGGATTAACACGATCATGGACTCGACGAGGTGAGGAATCCCAGTGTCTATGGAATGCTGACTGGTAGTTTAATTAAAGACAATATTTTAATGCATGGTATTCTAATGGATGTAATAGGGTCCTGGTGTTGGACAAGGGAGAAATCCGGGAGTTCGACACTCCCGCCCAACTTCTCAAGAACTCATCATCTATTTTCTATGGAATGGCAAAAGATGCGGGGATAGTATAGTATAGTGGATACCGTTATATAATTATTAGCGAGAATTAGTTTTTAATATGAATTAGGTATCGGAAAGGCCAAGTGCAATTTTTGTATTAATGAATGAATAAAATGTGTATATTGTGTTTAATTGGGTGCTGGATGAACACAACCTATCAATCTATCTATGATATTCACTAGATTATAGGGGAATTGAACTAGCACTAGTGACTTTGTAGTGAAGTAGATTAGTTTTGCGATAATACGAAGTTTGTTGTGTTTTTGGTAGAAGCCGAAAGAACCAAATCCAATTCTCAATGGCATGCACGACTTAACATATTTTGGGATGAGTTTCCGATCGGCCCTGCAAATGAACCTTCCAGGATTGCCCCACCTCCAAGAACGAATGACTTTGGAATTCTCGTGATATTTTCCAAATGCTTGTGGGAAGTTACAAGGTAAGTCGTCACAGCCGACACGTCCACAATCAGCTCCGTTAATCGTCCCGTTGAGAATTTAAAATAGAACTTCACCAATTTAAATGTGCAGAGGACGAGGAATCCGACAGTGATTTCATTGATGAGCTACCCAAAAATATTTACTGGTCATTTCATTGAAGGCATTGCTCGTCAGTACTTGCAGGCATCTGTACGTATGGATTAGTTTCCCAGGCTTTCTCAAACTGCTGTATGTCTTAAATGTATGAGCTTTGCTTGCTGCGGCCACACATCTGTCAGCCAAAAGAGTATACTTTTTAAGATAAAGCACTCGCAACTAACAAGGGAAGTACCAGTGCTGTAACCCTTTGATTTGGCTGAAGTTTTTCCCACATGTTACCTTTGTGTAGATACCATGTTTCGCAAAGTGCCCGATCCCAACGCTCAAATTTCGAATTTAGCCGAATTTTTTAAATTTGGTTCGAAATATTTTACGTAGAATCGAGATTTTTGTGGGTTAAACGCCGTCCTGTTTTTTCAGTTTTGCAGTTTGGACGAAATACACAGACTTGCATGAATTGTTATGCAGCATTTCACGTTCAGAAATCGAATTTGTAAACAAAGGCCTTTCCTTGCATTAGTGTAAACAATAGTGTATACTCACCTCATTTCATGGGTGATGAAAAGAACTGCGTAAATAAAACCAGCAAACATGGATGTGTAGAATAATGCTATCATCCAAGTCATAACAGAAATCCAACAACTGGTCAGGCTGAATAGAATCAAATAAGGAAATCTTTGGTAATCAGCGGGCAATAATGAACTTAAAAACATGAGTTCGTGTGGTACGAGAATTGTTGGCCATAAACACAATGATTGGCTGCACGATAGACACGATCAGCACTTGATATGAGAGAAGTTTTTCGCATCCAATGCTATGATGATTTTGTAAAGACTTGTTCAGATGTTCGTCTGCAATTAAAGTTATTTCGTATAGAATGAGACCCAAGTGCAGCATTTTCCATAGTGACAAGTTCACGGAATAATACTCCGTTTGGTTGTAATTTGAACGCACAGTAAAGGCGGGCGAGTGTGAATTTTATTAGATTCTTTGGGTTATACATTTTGTTTAATAACATTTTCTGAACTAACTCGAAGCTATACAAAAAAGCTATTGCGGTATACAAAAAATTCGGGATTTGCGTATGGTGCTTTTGGTGGAAACTATATATTTTTCATTTTATAACTTACACTCCAACCCCTTGAAAAATGCTAAGTGATGGTCGACAAAGGCGCAAATCCTAAAAACATGAGACATAGTTGCTTCTCGCCAAAGAATTTATGGAACCGCCAATACCGGCGAATTTTGGAAGGGGGAAACCCCGCGTAAAAAAAATAAAAAATAAAAAAAAATCCTAAAAGGCTAAGTGATGGAATGTAAAAATCTGAAGTACACCTGATATCCCGAACCCAGTCATATAATTGACAGGCATCAGCTGGTCCGAAAGTTTGAAATCCAAAGAAGTTGTAAGCACAAGAAAATTTGTGAGAATAATAATAGCTTGGGCTTGATAAAGCAAAGTACTGAGCCTCCAAAAAAACAACCCTGGTTTGTTGAGTCAAACTCTTATTTGTTGGATTCCAGTTGAAAGGAATGACTTGAAGACAGGAGCAGACTTTGACGATTTTTATGAAAAGTTTCAAGTACTTTGAGCTTAACATTATTTCGATGTCGGCTGAATGAATTGTGCTGCGTTTCTTCAGAGGTAAGCGGTTATTATTTTCCAAATAATGAAACGACATTAAAGTTTCTTATCGTATTGAGCTGTGATTAAACGTACTAATTATTGTTTCGATTTCATCAAAATTGACAATAATAGGTCGAATTGCTGGATGACTATCCTCAACTATAATTACTTTAATAACGGGGGAACGTATCACTCCAAAATCCTTATCTTGGATCCTACACATTATTTTCTGCCAGAAAATTTCTGTACGCCATCCACACAGCCAAATCCAACGTTGTAGCACGGCGTTCCAGGCTCTGTGCAGCACGGGGCCATCCGAGGAACGTCCGCGGCGGTCCGTCCAAATGGGATGAATTGACAAAAGTCCCCGATTGCTTCACATTTGCCTTTCTCTCCTGCTGTGGCCTGGAATATTAAGAAAAATATAATAGTTTTTAATGTTATATTAAAAGGAAAAATGATAAAATGTTGCCGTGTCAAAATTATTTTGCAAAAAATTTGTTCAGCTGCGAAAAACGTGTGACAAACCGTGAATAGTGCCGAGCAAAGGCCGACGAGTATGACCAACTTCATGGCGTCAGGTCTTGTAGGAGCTGTTTAATGTCAGAGGGAATAAGTCACACTTGTTGTTAAGTTCATGAAGAGCGGGTTTCCTTAAATAGCTGAAGAAATTGCTTTTAATTTGGTGGAATTTAACGTGTAGACTCAAGTTCACACCAACAGTATTTGATAGCAGAACGTACCAAATCGTATCTGTGGTAAGAAATAGCTGTAGCATGGTGTAAATTGGTAAATAATTAGTAGTTAGTTGAATGACCACCGGAAAAGCATTGGAGGCACGACAAGCTGTCTGCTAATTAATCCAATTGAGGTTGCCCAATTGAGACATCACATGAATAGTTAACCTCAGCTTGATTGATGTACATTTACAAGGAATTTGTAAAAATAAAAATACACTATAATATGATATCCATGAAAAGTTTGCATTTTGCTTTTAATTAGCCCTAACTTATAGCGTTTAACTTACACACGAACGTAGCCATTAGTTTGAAAGGCACAAATTTCCTTCAAAACTATTATGGGTTCAAATTATGAGGCAAAATACTAGTTGGATTTTAAAAATTTCAGCACATCTTGAAGGCTATTGTTGTTAAATAAAATAAGATCTGTGACTCGCATTTTGAGTCCACAAAACTTTGTAACGGTGTTTTTGATTTGGCAATTAAGTACATTGTTGAGCATGGGCGGACCTGCTGATTCCAAGCCTGGATGATCCTGCTGCGTTGTGTTGAACGTTAATGAAAAGCTACGTACAATAAAACATGAAATAAAATACAAATAATTAATTTATGAAATTGTGGTCAATTTAACATACATGTCTTCAAATCATTAGTTTGAAAGTCACAAATTTCCTTCAAAACTATTATGGGTTCAAATTATGAGGCAAAATACTAGTTGGATTTTAAAAATTTCAGCACATCTTGAAGGCTATTGTTGTTAAATAAAATAAAATCTGTGACTCGACTTTTGAGTCCACAAAACTTTGTAACGGTGTTTTTGATTTGGCAATTAAGTACATTGTTGAGCATAGGCGGACCTGCTGATTCCAAGCCTGGATGATCCTGCTGCGTTGTGTTGAAGGTTAATGAAAAGCTACGTACAATAAAACATGAAATAAAATACAAATAATTAATTTATGAAATTGTGGTCAATTTAACATACATGTCTTCAAATGACAATACAATATCATAGTTATATTCGTACAACCGTCAAACCACTTGCACATCTCGTCCATCACAGATACGGAAAACTGTTACAAAGATCACTCATGCAACTCACACACGCTAAATACTACCTGCTTCCATTCCCCCTTTTATTTTGTATGCATTTGGGTCTGTGACTCAGAATTATTGTAAATTATGAGCACGAGGCCTGCCACCATGAACCACGACGAATTTGTCACACGGAAGAGTGGACAACGTGGGGTGGAGGTGTCAGAATTCCCGCCCTTGTCTTAATTCCGATCGCAGTTAGGATTTCTATATAAATAAACAAAATGACGTAATCCAACTCAGTTGCCTCATTTGCATTCAACTCCTCCACTTCATTTCAGTCTTTCCGTAGCATTATGATTCGGCACGATTTTTTACCTTTATTCTGGTTAACTATACTCAGTTCAGTTTTTGCGGGCTACTACAACAGGTACGGGTTCGGGGGATGTAATGTGTGGAACTGGCTAACTCCTTGTGGCGGGTACGGCCACGGCGGTTTCGGCGGGTACGGCGGCTGGGGTTGGAACTACTACCGACCTTCTCCCAGTTACGGATACGGACATGGCGGCTACCAGTATACAATTCCCGGGAATTATACTCAATATGGTGTACCTGGTGTATGGCAAGGGGCAGGCTGGCAAAATGGCGCAGGCGCAGGTGATGGAAAAGGAGGCGCAGGTGCATCAGCAAGTGCAGGTGCAAGCGCAGACGCCGCGCCACCTATGGAACTAAATAAAGATGAAGCACAAGAAGTCAATTTAAAGAAAAGTACTAAGAAGGTTAGGAAGGTCAAAGTCAAGGAGGTCAAGTCCGAGCAAAGAAGTGAAGAATCCGAATCATCTGAAGAAGCTGAAGACGCGGATCTGAAGGATGGCGCAAGTGACCTTGGGTCCAAATTGACCCAAGCGATTAAGAAATTGGAGGAATACAAGGAGGATTTTGGGATTAAAGGCTCAAAAAGACAAGTGACGTCCGCTCCTGTTTTGTTGGAATTGACACCCCCAGGGGGCAATGCTGCAGATGGAAGGAAAAAGTCAAAGAAAAATCGACGCAAGCGATCCGTGTAAAATGTAACATTTCCGTTTGAATAATTGGAATGCACGTATTTTAGCAATAAATCGGAGATGCATTTAGTCATCTTATTTTGTAACGATGAGGGAAATGTATGTAAGTTTGTGATACAAGTAAATATTCATAATTTGAAACAGTAAGAGAGGAATTCGTAAACTCGAAATGCTTTACATAAATTAGATTACCAAATAAACGCTTGACAAATTACGACATTTGTTAAGCATACAGCAAATCAAGGGTTTAATACATGTTTTAACATGTTTCGTACGATTGCACAAGACTACACAATTCAAACTGAATCTTTTATCGCCCGTACATGCAATTTTGTCAACTACCCAGTAAATGAGTATGGTTGTTTAAATGCCAACTAGCACAGAAATAGACATGATCATAAAAATCATTCACAAAAGTGAAATTGCCATTAGAATTAGTAGGGGAGCTCGGGGATAGTTGTAACAGGGGATAGTTGTAACACTGGCCCGCATTTGTAGCACTGTGGACCGATCGAGCCCAAACTTTTTTTGTAGGTCACTATTCTGAACCTACGTGACCTCCCGACTCGTTTTCTTCACGCAATAAAAAGTTAAAAAATAAGAACGTTTTTTGCATGCGTCTCCCAACTTTTTGGACTTTTCCTAAAAGTTGCACAGCTCAACCGAGTTTTACTTTTTCGTAGAACTATCGCATGGTGCTGAAAGGCCAAGTATTTCTTCTAATATTCGTGCTTGCAGAAAGAAGTTAGCGTATATTCTATAATATTTTGAATTTGAAAACCGGAACGGGGACAATTGTAACACCCATGCCTAACAATGTAAGTAGTGGGTAGTTCAAGTTTGCAAAAATAGTGGTGTTCATGTGAGTCTATTTCCTCCTAGAATCCATGGCCACACCCCCCAAAACAGCTATACCACAAGAGAACCAGAAAAATGACATAGAATCGGCAAAAAAACTAGGAAATAGAAAGAAAACCTAAATTTACATGCATTTAGCATGGGTGTTACAATTTTCCCCATAGGGTGTTACAACTGTGCCCAGCATGGGGACAATTGTAACAAAAAAGATGGTGTTGGTTTAAATTAATTTACAAATTAATCAACAATGTTTTTGGCAAGTAAACAGGCGCAAATCATACCCAACAAGTGTCCCAACAATGTGTGATTTAAATTTTTTTAATTTGCTTGCATGGTTGGGCGGCAGGAGCTCCTAAGTGAAAAGTGTAACAACTGTCCCCGGTCTCCCCTAATGAAATTGCTGATCATTCTACAAGTAGCTAATCTAATAGTGGGACTCAACTCTGTACATGGAATTTTCCTCAGATGAGTTAATGACAAGTTGACTTTCTGTGTTTAATATTTCCCGTTATATTATATAATTAATAATTAATTCCGTAAGTTGAATTAACATTCGGTTTGTAATGCCAAAGTGTGAACTAATCATTTACAACCACGCCACCATACCTCATACCAGTCACATCTTTTTATCGCTCTAAACAGGCAGCTCATCCATTCCTGTACAACAAGTATAAGGTTAGTACTTTCTGAAGCCGCCGACAAAAATATTGTTGGAATGGATTTAGAAACGCTATAGAACCATTCATATTCCAACAAAATTTTGCATTCGATGCACTATAAAATCCCTGTCAAAATATCAAGGAGAAGCAGGGAAGTATTTCCCAAAACATCACACCACTCATGTAAATATGCTTGAAAGAAAACAGGGATTAATATTCAATGCGCGTACCAGATCCAAACAAAGAAACCCTCGATTCAAAAATACAAACGATTTTGAATTGGAATTTCTTATTCAGTCCAAGTATTGTTTGAGTGGAATCAATTGAATACGACTAGAGCAGTCAATCACCCCCAATCTTTCATGCCAAAGCATTGCTCTTTATCTACGGTGCCAGTTACTCGCTCGCAAACCAGTGCCAGTCGGTGAGGATGGATAAAATCATTTCAGCCCTG
>JAAXYW010001475.1:0-21351 GCA_036851895.1 Orthonychiurus folsomi | reverse complement strand
ATCAAATGGTAAACTCAATGGGCAAATATAAACTCTATTTTGCTGGAAATACGCCAATTCTGGCTAAATTGCTTGTAGCAGCATTATTAATATCACATTTGTACTTTAAAAACTAAAACGGCATTACAAATTCAGATAAACAAGTTTTGATTGGAGGAAGTTATTTCAATATAACCCGGGCCCATTTACAGCCCTGGGTTCAAATACAGCCCGGGTCTCAGGGAGGTATTTTTAAATAGAGCCCCGGGGCTCTACTCGGTCATTTACGGCATTTGGATTTAATCCAGAAAAATTATGTATTGGACTACACGAGTATAGCAGAGCCAAAAATTGTTGTGTCTAGTGAATTTTTTGAGGTTTCAAATTTTGCAAGGGAAGTTGCCTCATTCGAACACTACTCAAATCCGTGGCTGTTTTCAACAGTGGAAACTACAATCGTGGATATCATAACTAGGGATAATTTTAGTGCAACAGCTGCAAAACAAGTTGAGGGAACGGAAATGCCCAAAATTAAATACAAAATGCATCAGCCTCCATGGTCAACTTCTAACAATTATTTTTCAGGTCTGGTAAATGACTTCATGTTTACAGCCATGGACGAATACAGGTTTGTAGCCTGCACTGTGACTGGTCAGTAATAATTTTTGTATACAGCATTCACAGTTCCGTATGAACCAGCTGCTTGGATTAAAATTCTAGTCGCCATTTTTGTTTCTATTTCTCATGTTCAGATTTGTGAAACGATTTCCCTCTAATGCCATTTCGCTGTTTACAACATTTATAGCCGTGCTTCTGGAACAAGGCGCGAATTTTAAATCTCCTGTGTGCAAATCCAAGTTTTCCTCGATT
The DNA here is from genome assembly GCA_036851895.1 of Orthonychiurus folsomi. Classification (NCBI taxonomy): domain Eukaryota; kingdom Metazoa; phylum Arthropoda; class Collembola; order Poduromorpha; family Onychiuridae; genus Orthonychiurus; species Orthonychiurus folsomi. The sequence goes on along the minus strand of JAAXYW010001475.1, from coordinate 20,502 downwards.
GTAATCGGTATCTGGATTCTGTTCGGGATTATTTTTAGCAACGCGCACAAGGGGATAGTAACGATATCTGTATTTGCACCTCTCCGGCCAAAATATTTGAAAGCATTTTTTTCATCATGTTACTGCAATACAAAATTGCAGCATTTCTGCTTTTATTGCATCTGAGACGGATTTGAAGAAAATCATCCAGAGTTATTTACCAAATATTCCAGTTCAAAAATTTAGAAAAAGTTCTGAATACCTTCTGGTTTTGGCAGTAGGTTGGACATGGGACGCAGTCAGATTTTGTTACATGTTAGTTTTATTAAAATCCGAATTGCTGGTAGAGCCAGGGATTTCCAGGTACTGGGAAACAGTACTTAGTTGTGGAAGGCCGAGGTGCACTGATGATGCCGTTATTCCAAAAGCTGATTGGATCTTCCCGGCTGATCCTCAAGCATTCAATATGGCATCTAATGTTGCTAAAATATTTATTGACGAATCTCTTTGCACCTTCGTGTTTGTAGTAAAAATTGCAATTAGTTGCTACAAGCGTGTGTGTGACACACTAAATGTGCGCCTCGTAGAAATATATGTGATTTAATACCACACGACTTGGCGTAGTATTTTCAAATGAATTCTTCAAATTGAGCCGGTTCAAAGTTTGAGAGTGATCTATTTCAGCAGAAAAAAAATACTTGTAGCAAAAAATTGGAAATTAAAGGGAATTTCCATTGTTACATATCTTTGTATAGGGCGGTTTTGAAAACCGGTTTAAACTCGTTTTTAATATAGCAAAACCAAAGAAATCCGTAACCAGTTTTTAGATTTTGTCTCCGGTTTTGAACGCCCTCCGACCCAAACTGTTCCGTTGCCATCATGTGGAAACCGTGGAGCGGCGCAACGGACGGGATCCCTTCATTCCGGAAGCACCTTTGCCTTCCACCTCGAATCAAGTAACGAGTAAGACTAACAAACTTTGTCAATACTGGCTCAGTACAAGCAGGTGCCTATTGAGGGATGAGTGTCGTTTTGTTCTTGTGCAAGACCGCACAAGGGATTCAAGTTTAATACACATCAAGTGGATTAACCAGGCAACCACATATACATTTGCTTTGCATATAGAAAATTCAAAATACTGATCTGAAATCACGTATTGAAAAAACACAGACTACTAAATCGTAGAATCCAATTATGCACACTATCTATGCTGGATCCCCATTCCCCAGAGCTCAAAAGCTCCAGTTTCGATCGTGCCAGGATTTTCGCGGATTGGATTATAGAAAACTTCAGTCCGGAATATTTGTCCAGTGGAACAGGAATCCTGGACATCGCAGGAGGGAGCGGAGACGTTTCGTTTCAGCTCCAAACTGTGGCCGGCGTCAAGTGCAACCTTATTAAGCCCATTGAAAGGAAAAATAACCGTTGGCAAAAAAAGATTCTAGACAAAGCTACAAGTCAGAACTCCATTGCAAGCACCTTGTCATCTTACCTTCGCTGCAATTTTGATCAACGCTTTATCAACACGGAAATTCATTTACGTCAAAATGCGTTGGTTTGCATCCTGATCAAGGTAAAAGAAAGTGCAAACTCGGCTTTTTACATGGTTTAAATTTATTTGTGGCTTCCCTGTAGTAACGGAGCTAATTACTCATACAACCATTTTACACAACAAACAGTTCGCCATTGCACTTTGCCGTGTTCGGACTTTTATTTTCAAACCAAACTACCTTGGATGAAAAACAATGGTGGGATTTGAGGATTTTGTGGAATATTTGAAGGGAACAACAATGAATGTCAGGCAGGGGTTCTTAAATTTTGAAGCTAAATATACATAACAATTAACACTTTGGTCATTACGGACCGTTATATGCACAAAATCATGTGACGAGATTTGAAAATTTGGTCAAATATTTGAAGGGATTAACAGAGGTACGCTTGGTAATCTTGAAGGACGAAACTTGATATGAATGGATGTCTCGACAATTTATGAAACGTGTAAGTGTGCGTACTAGTTTATTTATTCACAGGCTAAATATCTGGATTACAATTAACTTTCCTTAGATTGAGTTATGTTTGTACTTTATAGCTTGCTAAGATGTTATTTATTAGGGTACATCAATTTTATAGACAAGCGGACGATGTGATAAAGTCGTTTGGACAATAGTAAATCCGCTTGCAAAAACTAACACTAACACTTACCAAACAATTATACAAACTGCCTTGGTGAATAATTAATGCACGTCCTAACGCCAATGATAGTGAATAGTAGCATGAATAGTAACGCTGTGGAAGAGATTCTTTATACCTTGAACTGCCAGTCAAAATCAAACAGTGTCTTGATAAAAATTACCGTGAACCAAAGATCTGAAAAAAAACATTTTCCTATACAGAATTCTTCTCAATTGAAGCATTATACAATGAATATCACGCTAACACTAACAAAATTCCTAACAAAGTCAACAATTCAAGCACAATATACCACAAAGGGTTATCTCGTATTAAATGCTTACTATAATTGTGAACGCAATGACTGAGTATTATATTGAATCGCCGATACTTTATCTTTTTATTCTCTGGTATAAGTGCAACACAATCACGAATTTTTTTAGTATTTTGCAACGAGTTTCATTCGCATCCAAGTGTCAACGGTTAGATCTGAAAGTATCCCTCACGCTGTGGCTTGAGGTTGGTTAGGTATTAAACTGCACCAGCAACATCCAACGCATTTGAATGTACAATAGGTAATATTGCAGAAATGATACGTACTACGCTAATCTTGGCGATTGCGGTAGCATTATGCAAAACTACAAATACACGTCCAGCCGTTAGTATATCAGTTGACATTGATCGATTTGTTAAGAATTTTAATCACCCTCTGGTATACATCGTCACGTTTAAAAATGTTGACTTTTCTGAGTATTTTAAACCAGTCGTCCTCCATAGCTATCACGAAAACCTAACAAAGGAGTGTAAATACTTGGAGCACATGCCGATATTTCAGACACTACACATGGGTAAGATGGATCTGAAGAATTATGAAAATACACTGCACAATCTTATGGGAAGATTTCTTTCCGTCGTAATGTTGTTTATTTACCCTGTTAACTCCACGCAACTAGAAGTTGGTACAGAAATGTATAGGCGGCATTTCTGGTCCTCAGCGTCACGTAATGACGAAACCAAGTACAGAAGAGTTCATTTGTTTTATTTGTTGGAAAGTCCAACCGAACACATGGAACTACAAAAAAGGAGATATGCCACTATGAACTATGATCCACCACAGTATTTGTTTTTTCAACAAGCTCCGCATCACATTCATGTGCATGTCAGTAGTTTCGACTGCAAATTTGTTGACCAAATCGAGCGGGAGCAGATTTCTCCTTCAGATTTGCTAAATGCATATGAAAGTAGCATACTGCGAAAATGCGTCCCAGCAGCATTCCTCATTACGGAGTGGCAGGATGGCGCTCGCTGCACCCGTTCGCATTTGACCAGCGCTGAACTGCGGCTAATGAGAATAAGCCACAGCCCAGAATATTTTGTTGCATCTTTGTTGTCTGTTGGGATTCCAAACTCAACAATGGTAAAAAATGCTGGTATTGTTGTAAACATCGCATTGACTATGACGACAATTGACTATGGTTGTGCTCTGCGCAATCTCTCCGACAGGATAAAAATTCGGGAAACCAAATACGGGGATATGGAATCTCAGTTTGTTTTCATACAAAGCTTTGACATGAGCTACAATTTCCTCTCCTGTGTCATCAAGGGGGTTCGGACAGATAACCCCTCCGAATGGATTCGCAATTTTTTGACGTCATTTGATTCTGCGATCTGGTCAACTATATTGTTGCTGCTGCTGGCTTCGAGTATCTTGTACATTGTCCAGGGAGGTAGGTCGTGGTACTACAACGGATTTGACTGGATATCTTCAGTTTTTCTTGCCATGGTATCCGAGCACCACATTCATATCCCAAAAGTTTTCAAAAACACTATTAGTTTGGCCTTTATAACATGGCCACTTCTCCTGATGGGGATGGTGGTTTCCGACTTCTATAAAGGGATCACCACGGCAAATTTAATCGCCCCTCTGGGAAATGGACGCCTTGTCAGCTTTGAGGATGTTACTAATGAAGAGCACACCATTTTATCAAATCAGACAAAGGGCCAAACACATTTTTCCCAGTTTTGCTGTAATGGCGTGTACATTGGTGATTCTTTTTGCAGCCAATCTTGGGATTTTGACGACACTTACAATGAAGTTACCACAAAATTTGAAAGAGAACTGCTTTTTAAGAGACGCACATTACTGAAATTGTTAAAGCATTCAGAGGAGTCTAAATTCACTGGAACGGCTTTGCAATCGCTAAAGAAAATGGAAAAAGCGACAAATCTACCGTTGTGCAATGGTTGCGGGAATGAAAAGAGAAACAAGATGCACCAGTTATCTTGTTTGCGTACAAAGTTTCCCCGCGAGAGCTGGTTAAGCAGTACCGTTGAAGCATTGGCAAAATGTGAAAATTACGTGTACGCAGGAGACAAGCTGGAGTTGCAAGAAATGGAAAGCAGATTTGAACCTGGAAAAATGTACAGGGGGAAGAACCCCATTTTGCCTTTTGTGACGGGCTACCACGTGTGGGTGGAAGGAGCAATGGGAGATTGGATATACAGAACTGTCAGACGCGTCGATATGGCGGGCATATTCGGATACTGGTTTGGATTGGAAGCGGCGGCTCAACAGCTAAACGAAATGACAGCGACCAATCCAAATGCCAATGAACGTGAAGATGAATACGTTAGATTAAAGAACCTGAAGGGAGCAGGGTTTTTGTATGGCGTATTGATTGCCACATCATGCTGTGTATTACTTTGTGAATTTAATGTGGCAATCATCTGGTCCCTGTGTGCAATTTACAAAGCAATTGTGAGTTTTAGTGTAATGGTTACAAGAATAAGTGTTACGAGTTTTGCTTGTATCAAAGCTTTTATTGCAATTTTGTTTAACAAACTGACGCAAGGGATTATTTGAAACTCCATTCTCCAGCTCTGCTTTAGCCACCATCAGTGACATTTATGGAATAAAAGATTAAAACCTAAAGATTAAACTGACTAACATTGCAATGATTTTATATCACACGAGGGCTATGGGTCTCGCTGTCGTTGTCTGGTCTTATTTTAATCAAATGTAGTAACACCTCAAGCAAACTGCACCGATCCTTCCTGCGCACAGAGCATCTTCCAGGTCTGTATCGATGAGCACAAGCCAATGTACACGCCATAGATCGGAATGTGCATATTGACATTACACGTGTTCCGATTTTGTTTCATTCCCGTTCCACTTAATGCAGGAAAAATAAATTGCATTTTGTCCGAATCGCAATTTTAGTTTTGTCTATTTAGCCTAGTACATAGCTGGCACTTTGGGATTCCAAGCTCATGCTGTTTAAGCCGGTGGTGGGGCCCTACCACAAATATTTGCATTAATAGTCAATGAGATTAATTCCCACTGTGTATGCGTGTATCCAGCCTGTCGATTTGTTTTAGTGATGTCTGGAAATACTGGAGACTCTCATGAAGGAAAACTTTTCAACAAACACATTACATACACACATAGGTAAAAAAAACTTTACATATCATTTTGACTATTAGATGCCAGGAATCGCGTGCTGGCGACTCGCACGGGATACGGTCACCTGGCAGCATCAAAACACAACAATGATTATTTGAGTAAGCATGCATACGCTTTGGTTTTGGCCACTCGGATTTACACGTTTTTTTCTTAGATAGTCTATCTCTTACATAGATAAAATCCTGTTCCTCTTCAGAAAGAGAAGAACAACTTTGAAATATGCCAAGATCACACGTCCTAGGATGGGGTGGAGTATCAGTGGTATGATCAATTGCCTTGTCTGAGTTTCCTGAATATAAGACACTTTGAACTTGCTGAAATTTAAGCAGATTCTTAATTAATTTTAGGCCATCGGAATGGCAACTATTGCCTGCTCATCCGTAATTGTTGATAACTTCAGGGTGGGAATGGAAACTTGTAATATCTTCAACCTTGGAAAATCGTGTACTGAACTTAAGTATTGGGTAGCTGCAGGCTCACTTGGAATTATTGGTGGTTCCAGTCAAATGGCCGCAATGCTTTTGGTAAGATTAAACACAAAGTGTTCGAAAATATATACTTTTTTAATTTATTCTTTTTGATTATACAAGTCGGCATTAAACAAAACAAAATTATGGTCTGGAGTTCATGTCATGGTCGGCCTTCTCTGCATGTCATCTTTTGGAATTGCACTTGCCCATGCGGGCTTCGGTGAACATTCCCCAGCGAGTGCCAAAGGCTTCACTGCAGTTACATTGATAGATGGGGTTTTCGCACTTCTTGCCTCTGTAGTTATGTACCATTCGTGATGTGCAAAATTTATAACAAACATGTCTTATGAGCAAACCCTGTTTACTTTAGTGAAATAGTATAATTTAGCTCAATTTAGTTTCTGCACTAGAACGTACAATTTTTTTACATTCAGAGTTATCCTATTGCGTGACTTATCTATTGAGTTTGAATCAAACCTTTCTAAATTGTAGTTTTGGTTTAATATTTTTTCAAATACATGCACATTACGAATAAATAAATACCAAGTTTTGGGTTTTGCAGTGAGATTTACAAAAATTTAATCAACAGGATACAAGCACAAATGTGGAGAAATTTCGTAATTAGGACAAATAACTTATAAAATCATGATAAGGTGCCTGAAACAGAACATATTTCCATCACAGAAGCAGCACATGTGCTCCAACCTTCAACTCCGTTTTTGTTCTTAACACATTCTTTATTTTCGCCACAACCCACATAATAAAAATGAGCAGGTTTTACCAATTGCCTAAAAACCGAATATTTCTGATAACCGTTAGGGTCATTTCCATAATTAAATTCAATCACCCCACACCGTTGACCTTCTGTGGCAATGCACATTCCTTGATTATCATCCCAAACCAGGCCCGAATCAAAACATTCACATTTTCCCCTAACACAAGCTAAACCCTCGTAAAAATTACATGAGCCATTTTCTGGAATTGATGGAGAATTTCTGTACTTGAAAAAAGCTACCAAATTTGTGTTATTAAACATGTCCAGCGATGTGCACTCCGTTGTATAGGTTGACAGACATTGCCCAAATGGGGAAGGTGAATACCCTGTCTTACACTGGCATATTCCAGAATTTAAATGTTCAAAATCATTTGTAATACATTCCGCATTATCCACACAATTTGCACCATCCCCATTAAATTTGCAAGTAGAATTTACCAAAAATTTACAAGATGCTTTCTCCGGAACGCCAGTAAATACCTGATGATCCCCAGCCTCGCATTGGCAAAACCCATCAATACAACTCAAGAAACTTTCAGAATTACAAGGCCTTGACTCAGAACAAGGTATAGAATAGCTACCAAGACATTTACCATTGGAATGCATTTGGAATCCGGGCAGACACACGCATATGGCGGGAAGTTTTTCAATATCCTCTTCGGTTGGATCTGGGTATGAATCTCGCAGTCGCAGCGAAGCAGAACAAATGGCGTTTTTATCACAAAATGTATTTGTAGTACAATTTGTTCCGACCTTTACCAAACATCTTTTTTCTTCTTCATTGTAGCTCGCATTTTCTCTGATCCGTGCATTGGCAAGTGCTACTAATTGGGTCACAGGTCAAACCCGCGTCTTTATGACATTGGAGAGTGCCAGAAGCGTCACAGGGTTCATTTGCCTTCAACGCTTTAATACAAGTGGATTTTTCATGTGGATCAGGATAATACCCTTCCTTGCAGTAGCATTTATTCTCGTGGGAATGGTGACGGTAGATGTTGTCTGGATCGAAAAAGCCCTCAGAAGTACGTGGAGTTTTGTTTGGGTTATTTGTACTGCAAACAGAATTTTTTGGACAACGGGAAAGGGTTTTTCTACCGTAGTGGTCTTGATCCCGATAGCGAGAGCAGGATTCACCAATCAGAGCTACGCATGCTCCCGCGTCTTCATCGAAAACGGACAATTCTGTACATGTACAAGTGCCATCTTCACAGGTGAGATCCAAGTCCATCCGACAGCGCTGTGAGGGTTTTCGTTCAGAACAGGATTCCCCGTACTCCTTAAGCCCACAATGACAATCCGATATGATATTGGAAATTAGGAGTATGACGATGACTCGGTGAAGGGATTTCATGTTATTCTATCAAAATTTTAGAGCTAGTAATCATATATTATTATTGTTAAAAAATTATTAAATATGAAAAAATACCAATGATATCGGGCCACATGTAAACTCAAAATCCTAAATAATATAGTTTTTTTTTAAACTGCGCGGAAATAAATACTGGAGGAAAGCTGTAATTTCTGAAACTGACCTATATGTGCTTGGATCGAGCTTATATACGGTTGCATTTTCAAAAAGATGAGATTTAAAGAGTAGTGTAATTACAGGATGTTTGTTGCATGCTTTTATTAAATTCAAATTAGTCATGTTCTGAGCTATGGATTGATGACCTCAATCCGTAAGTCACTCCACGGGAATATTAGAATATCCTGTGAGCTGCACCCAATCGCGTGTTGTACAAATGGGCGGAAGAGGTTATAATATTGTTTAGAATGGCTTGCTTTGCTAACGCATGCGAATATTATGAGCTCCCAGTGAATCATGTGAGAGGATTGTTTGTTTAGCAATGTAGCAAGAAATTGGCGAATTGCGCAGTTTAAATACAAAGAAATACAAATACTGCATGCAGAAAACCATGGACTGGGTTGGATGAACTTTAATTTCGCAACGTTTTTCATATCAAAGACATGAATTCAAGCCGCGAACGGAATGTCATGTCATTTCTATCATTTGTAAATCATATTGTTGCCCGGCATCTCCTTTCAATTAATTAAAGCTTCAAACAATTCAATGAAAATGTTGTGCAGTGCAGCTCGAGTTGAACAGATCTCAATATTATTCACATTTATTCCTTCCTTGAATCCAGCTACGATATTAGAAAAAAGTTTTTGTATATTGTACTATAACTCTTGTGTGAGGTCGTGGAGGGTCACTGACGCCCAGCACGCAAGGAAGAGAAAATCTGAAGCTAAATATAATTCTTGCGGTTACTTGCATGCGTGATGAATGAGGTTAACAAACCAATAGCTAAAACATGATTAATTGAATAAAATGTTCAAACCATGTCATGCAACATTTTCTATTCTAAAAATAACAAATTGCGCAGCACTGGTCGTACACACAACTACCATTCAAAAATCTAGGTGTATAAAACTCGAATCCTCAAATACAGACTTGCAGTACTCCTGGAATAGATTTTGTTTCCTGAATTCCTTTAATTTGAGAAACAAAGTCAAGTCATTCACCTGTTAATTAGACTTTTAGTTGGCGATCAGGTCCGAGGTACATCAAAATATTTACATATATACCAAATCCTTGTATGCATGTACACAACCCTAGGCCCATACATTCCATATAGGAAGGCTTGTTTCATGCAGCCACGTCCGTCTTCTTGCATATAATGACCAAGCATCTACACACTCGGGACAGACGGACGGACGGAGCATCTGCAGAATCTCACTCTGGATTCGCCTTCGCCCCACTCACTCCCCTCTCTGCGACGGATCTCCCCCAAAGAAGAGGGATCGGCTCCCGCATACAAGAAGGAGCATCAGGTGCAGTGAAGTGAGGAGCGAGTTTTGGCCGTTTTGGCCGGAGCTGTTCCGGGTTAAAATAGCCCCTATGCACTTGCATACAAAATAGCCGCCATCCACTTTGCCTAGCCGGCCCCCACCGCCCCTTGGGATGAGCTTTTGGGAAGAGTATAACACCACCCCCAGCACTCTCTGTACCGGTGTGGCTATACTTGTGGATGGATTTTGCCATGCTATTCGTTTTCCATTCAGTCCTGCGTCATCTTCTACCCCCATCGGTAATCTTTGGATCTCCCCACTTTAGCCCTTGTTCCCCCTCGGCCCAGCTCATCCCACATAAGCCCAAGGCCACACACCGCCAGTGTAGGACCCCATATGCCCAAGGCCACACACCGCCAGTGTAGGACCCCATATGCCCAAGGCCACGCAACGCCAGCGTAGGACCACATATTCCCAAGGCCACGCAACGCCAGCGTAGGTCCACATAAGCCACGTCTATCATAGCCCAAAAGTGTTTATTTGTGTTCAAGTGTCGTTCCATTATTTGTATTTTAGTTTTAGTGGTGTGAAGAAAGTAGTTCATTTTTACGAAGGCCTAAAGACGGAGAGTTAGCGGGCTTCGGCCTAAGACGTATTAGTACCTTGCTGTGTGTTTGGAAGTTTGGACGTTTATTTCCAAACCGAACTACCATGGATCAAAAACATGTGGTGAGATTTGAGGATTTTGTGGAATATTTGAAGGGGAAAACAAAGAATGTAAGGCAGGAGTTCTTAAATTTAGAATGGTATTATGGAAAGATGTCTCTTGACAAAATATGAAATGTGCAAATATTTGTTTATCTATTCCAATGGTAATTGTTTGTAACATTAATTATGTTTAAATTGAGTTTTGGTTGAGATACTATTGATTAGGGTAGATCAATTGTGTGGACAAGCGGACGATGTGTCATTTGATTGTAATTTGGAGAATAGCAAATTCACCCGCAAAATCTAACACTCACGAATCTATTATACCAACTGTCTTCGCGAATAATTCATGCATGTCCTTACGCCGATAACAGAGCTGTGGTGCATAAATAGTAACACCGTTGGTGAGATTCCTAGCAAAGCAAAGTTGAGTTTTTTGCCAGACAAAGGCCAACAAGTTTTCGGGAAAATTTACTGTGAACCAAAGGTCGGAAACAAACATTTCCATTGCATAGAATTCTTTTCTATTAAAAGCACAATATTACACTCGTCAACAACCAAAGTCAATAATTGAATTACACAATACCTTGGAGGGTTATCTCGTATCAAATGCTTACTGTTATTGTGAATGCAATGGCTGAGTATTATTTCGAATCGCCCATAGTTACTTTTTTTTATTCTCTGGTTTAAAAGGGACAAAATCACGGAATTGGTGAACATTTTGCAACGAGTTTCATTCGCACCCAAGTGTCAACGGTCTGATCTAAAAGTACGCCGTACGCTGTTTGTTTGTTTGTTTCAACTGTTAGGTATTAGGTAACTGCTCCAGCAACATCCAGCACATTTGAAGGTACAACAGTTAATATTGTTAAAATGATACGTACTGCAATATTCTTGACGCTTTTGGTAGCTTTAGGCAAGACTACAAAAACGCGTCTGGCCACTCGTACAATAGTTGAAATTGATCGATTTGTTGACAATTTTAATCACCCTCTGGTGTACATCGTCACGTTTGAAAATGTTGACTTTGCTGAGTTCTCCAAGCCAGTCATCTTACGCAAGTATCATCAGAAAATAACAATGGAGTGTAAAAATTTGGAGCACAAGCCAAGATTTCCGACACAACACATGAGTGAGACGGATCTGAAAAATTGTGAAAACACCTTGCACAATTTCATGGGAACATTCCTTTCCGTCATAATGCTGTTTATTCACGCCCTTAACCACAAGCAAATACAACTAGGCACAGAATTGTATAAGCGGCATTTCTGGTCCTCAACAGCACATAAGCGCGTTTTTTACGATACCAAGTACAGAAGAGTTCATTTGTTTTATTTGCTGGAAAATCCAACGGAACATATGAAACCACAGGAAGGAACAGATTGGTATTTGCCACCACAATATTTGTTCTTTGCACAAGTTCCGCATCTCATTTATATGCATGTCAGTAATTCAAAATGTCAATTTGTTGATCAAATCGAGCTGGAGCAAGTTTCCCGTTCTACATTGTTAAATGTATACGAAAGTGGTATCATGCAAAAATGCGTCCCAGCTGGATTGATCACTGCGAACTGGCACAATGACACTCGCTGCACCCGTTCTCCTTTGACTAGCGCTGAACTGCGGCTGATGAAAATAGGCCAAAGCCCACGATTTTTCCTTACGTCTTTGTTGTCTGCTGGGGTTCCAAACACCACTATGGCAACTCATTCTAATAATATTGCTGTTTTAAACCACATATGCACCTATGCAAATGCTACTCGCAATCTATCCGAAATGATTGTCATTCGTGAAAGCAAATATGAGGATATGGACTCTGAGTATGTGTTCATACAAAGTTCAGAGATGAGCTACAATTTCCTCTCCTGTATCACAAAGGGGCTTCGGACGGATGGGCCCACTAACTGGATTCGCAATTTTTTGTCGTCGCTTGATGCCGCGATCTGGTTGACTATATTGTTGCTGCTGTTGACTACGAGTATATTGTACGTTGTCCAAGGAGGCAGTTCTTGGTACTACGACGGATTTGACTGGATATCATCAGTTTTTCTTGTCTTGGTATCCGAGCACCATTTTCATATTCCAAAAGTGTTCAAAAACACTATTAGTTTGGCGTTTGTAACATTGCCAATTCTCTTGATGGGGATTGTTGTTTCAGACTTCTATAAAGGAATCGTCACGGCCAATTTAATCGCCCCTCTGCAAAATGGCCGTCTTGCCAGCTTTGATGAAGTTATTAAAGAAGAACACATCATTTTATCAAATCAGACAGAATCACTCGCATCTTTTTACGACTTGTGCTGTGAAGGTAGGTACGTTAAGAGCTTGTACTGTACATCTTGGGATTTTGACGACAATTACATTATTACAAAATTTGAAAGAGAACTTTTTTTAAAGAAGACCATTTTGCTGAAATTGTCAAATCATTCAGAGGAGTCAAAATTCATTCCAATGGCTTGGCAAAGCCTGGAAAAAATGGGAAAAGCGACAAATCTACCCCTGTGCAAGGGTTGCGGCAATGAAATAAAAAACAAGCTGCACCATCTTCGTTGTTTGCAAAACAAGTATCCACGTGATAACTGGTTAACTAGTACCGTTGAAGCATTGACAAAATGTAAAAATTACGTGTACGCAGGAGACAAGCTAGAGTTGCAAGAAATGGAAATGAGATTTGAACCAGGCAAAATGTACAGAGGGATGAACCCCATTTTACCTTTTGTGAAGGGTTACCAGTTGTACGTAGGCGGAGCAATGGGAGATCGGATGTACAGAACTGTCAGACGCGTAGATATGGGGGGCATTTTTGGATATTGGTTTGGACTGGAGACAGCGGCTCAACAGCTGAACAAAATGAGAGCGTCCAATGCAAATGCTGATGAACGTAAAGACGAATACGTCAGGCTAAAGAACCTGAAGGGAGCCGGGTTTTTGTATGCCATATTGATTGCCACTTCATGTTGTGTATTACTTGGTGAATTTAATGCTGCTGAACTCAAATCTCTTCGAGTAATTTACAAAGCAATGGTGAGTTTTAGTGTATTGGTCCCAAGAATAAGTGTTCTGAGTTTTGCTTGTTGCAAAGCTTTTATTGCAATTTTGTTTAAAAAACTCACGCATGGGATTGTTTGAAACAATTTTTCCAGCTCGGTTTTAGCAAATTGGGGTGACATTTATAGAATAGAACATTAAAACCTAAAGATTAAAGTGACTAACATTAAAATGATTTTAAATCACACGAGGTTGATGGGTTTCACTGTGAGTGTCTATTGTATTGAGTTTGTTCATAGATTTCTAAGGCCCTTGGCTCAAAAACCATCATTACAAATTTTGCTTATTGAATTTGGAGTCTCAAGGTAAACACCATAATAGCATTAACATTCAATCGTTCAAAATTTTAAATCAAAAAATTTTCCCTGCGTTTATAAAGTTACAACCAAAATTAACTAGCCCGGTCGTCTCACTGTATAGCTTCCACCATCTTCTTGACATCTTGCATATTCCTCATTTGCTTTGTAAGCTGGTCGTGCAGCAAATTCTTTAGCCTTTCTTGCGACTTGGGAGTTACCACGATTTTCTTCTATAATCCATACTCCTTCAAAAGAACACTTACGGCGACACCCAATTCAGTAATCTGTTTAAGAAATTCTTGTTTTTCTCCTGGTTTGAGCTTTTCCTTAATCACATCCGCCCCCGCTGACTGATGGGATACCCGTACAGCCAGCTGTGTTGGATTTTGAGTCAAGGAATCCCTGTGAATCTGCTCGAATTGACTTGCAGTGACTGTGTCAGTTTAGGTAACTGAGATAGGTAAACATTCTCCGCCTCTTCATAATCAGCAGAAGCTCCTTGTGGATGCTTTTCCATATGCGGATCACACCACTGAGCCTTTAGTACGTTATCACTGATGAACTTGAACTTATAAAGCTATGATTTGATTTGATTTGAATGTCCGGTGTTACATGACCGATGCCGGTGTCTAGATACAATGGTGTCCAACTTGCACTGAATGTCCACACGTCTTGCAAAATTTTTAATTGGGACGGACTGCGCACTAACTTTCAGCCGTTTAACTCTTTTACTGAACAACGAGCCGAGGTAATTTAATTGCATCATCCAGGCCTTCCACTCAACATCGCAGGGTCCTCAATTGCGGTCTTTTTTGCTACACTTATTAGATTGCATATGGCACTTTCAATTTTTAGAGCAGAAATTAGGAAACACTAAATGTAACTTGGGTTTAAAGTGTAACCTTGTGTTCATGATCAAAGGGGAAGAACCACTTTGCCGGAGCTCCTTGTCAAACACAACAGCTTGCACCGAGTACCTGACTGAGATTCCTGTCGGCGTCTATTAATTTAATCATTTGTGTAACATCTCAAGCCGCTGCACCGACCCTTCCTGCACAGGCCTGCATAGAAAGCCAATCTATACACACCAGACGCCCTCGGAATATGCAGATCTGAGTAACACGTGTTTGGATTTTGTTTCATCCCCGTTCCAGTCAATGCCAAATTAATAAATTGCATGCTGTCCCATTCGGAATTTTAGAGTTGCCTACTTAGTCTAGTGAATTGAGCACGGCATTGTATTCCTGGCACATGGAGATTCAGAGCACATGCTGTTAAAGCCTGGTGGACCTTAATCACAAACATGTCTCATTAATATTCAACGAAATTATATCCCCCTGTTCATACGTGTGTGTGCCCAGCCTTTCCATCTGTCCCATGTCTGGAAATACTGTTTTTACTATCTTACTATACTATCTTTCATGAAGAAAGACAAACAGATTATACATACATAGAAAAAAAAACTTTACACATCATTTTGAATATTAGATGCCAGAAATCGCTGCTGGCTACTCGCAAAAGTTGGTTACCTGGCTGCATCAAAACACAACAATGATTATTTGAGTAAGCATACGATTTAGTTTTGGTCATTCGGGCTTACACGTTTTTTTCTTAGATAGTTTATCCCTTACATAGATAAAATCCTGTTCCTCTTCAGAACAACTTTAAAATATGCCAAGATTACACGTCCTAGGATGGGGTGGAGTATCTGTGGTATGATCAATTGCCTTGTCTGAGTTTCTTGAATATAAGGCACTTTTAACCTGCTGACATTTATGTAGATTCTTAATTGATTTTAGGCCATCGGAATGGCAACTATTCCGCGCTCATCAGCAATTGTTGATAACTTGAAGGTGGGAATGCAAACTTGTAATATCTTTAACCTTGAAAAATCGTGTACTGAACTTAAGTATTGGGTAGCTGCAGGCTCACTTGAAATTATTGGTGGTTCCAGTCAAATGGCCGCAATGCTTTTGGTAAGATTACACATAAGGTGTGTGAGAATATATATTTTTAATCTATACTTTTGCTTATACAAGTCGGCTTTAAACAAATCAAAAATATGGTCTGGAGTTCATGTCATGTCGACATTCTCTGCATGTCATCTTTTGGAATTGCACTTGCCCATGCGAGGTTCGGTGAACATGCCCCAGCCAGTGCGAAAAGCTTCACTGCAGTTACATTGAGCGTGTTTTTTTGGCGGCTGGGAGAAAGAGTTGGGAGAGATGGGAGAAGGTGGGGAGAGGAGAGCTGGGAGAGACCCAATTTTCTCTCCATTTTAAATAAAACGCTTCTTGGGGAGACGGGAGATTTGCAAAAATTCAGCGGTAAAATGATCGCTTCTCCTTTCGTTTTTAAAATGCTCTCCATGAACAAAGGATCCCATTGCATTGCCAGACAGGGTCTATGAAACACCTTTCTCTCGAATTATCTACAATTTGCAAAGATGGATTCTGAAAATTTCAATACGGTTTTAGCAATATCCGTGGAATTGTTCTTAATTTGGAAAAACACAGCATTTGAAGAAGCAAAGAATAAAAAAACGAAAGGTGCTGGGAATGTTCTCGTCTCTGAATGGCAAGTCTTAGTTTTACGTTGTTCGTTTTTTCATGAATGCAAATCAAAATTAAGAAAAACGTGCTCATTTGCTCTAGGTGTCAAGAAGAGCACTTTCGATGCGAGAATTTCTATGAAATTACAGTTCACCGCTATTCTGGCAGTGATTTTCGGTCACATTTTTGCCTTACTCGTACGTCAACTGAAAGAATATTTACTGGACTTTCTGCAAATGCAAACTTCAATGACAAGTGCAGACGCTCAAATAGAAAACAGTTGATGAAGTCAATCCTTATAACGCTATGGACAATTGGGTCAGGTGAAACATACAGATCAATCGGCGACCGATTCAATGTTTCCAAATCATCAGTGTTCTTTTGCTTGGACTTAATACGAAATGGCATTCTAGCGGTACGTCTAACATTTAACTTGCTCGCTGGCTGACTGGAATGCAATTAGAAATATTTAATGGATTTTCAGGTGTTCGCACATCTTATAAGATGGCCAAACGAATCGGAAAGGCCCGACGTGACTAGAGGATTCGAAAAACTTGGAGGGCTTCCTGGTGTAATCGGAGCAATAGATGGAACATATATTCCTATACCAAGACCAAAGGATGATCAGCAATCATATTTCAACAGGAAGAAATTTCATTCGGTCACGCTGCAGGCAGTTTGCACTTCCGATTTGAAATTTACTGATTGCTACGTAGGATGGCCAAGTTCCGTTCATGATGCACGAGTCCTCAGAAAATCTTCACTGCATGAAAATGTCCCTACTTACTTTCCGCCACACTTCTACTTACTAGGAGACCCCGCGTACCCAGTGCGTCACTGGCTCATGCCACCATACAAAGAAAATGGACATCTCACCCCAGCGCATAAGCGTTTTAACTACAAATTGTCTAAGACCCGAGTCGTAATTGAGCAAGCATTTGGTTTACTTAAGGGAAGATTCCGTCGACTAAAATTCTTGGACATCCGCGACATGAAAGAGTTAAATCAGACCGTACTAATGGCTTGTATCCTTCATAATATTAGTCTCACCGAAGATGATCTGCAAGACATGGCAGATGAATTGGAAGCTGCTGATGATAATTAGGAGGAGGTCGAATTAACAGAGAGCATAGAGCGGACGGCGGGCGAGGAGAAACAAACTTGGCTAAAAAATTACATTCAATCTTTACCAACATAAACTTTTGTTTAATTAACAAATCAAATTGAATAATAATATTAAACGTTTCGCATGCAATTTAGTAAGATTTATGTATTTTAGGCACAAGTTCCTTTAGGACACTACGGAATTCCTTCATGAAGCCAATGTTTTCTTGATGACGCCTCTCTGTAGCAGATTCCTCCAATTTTCTTTGGTCTGAATCCATTTTTTGATTACTTGTCATCCAGTCGAGTAACTCAGCCTTCTTTGGAATGATCTAAAATTCAGAACTGCTATGTTATGAGCATAGAAACCACAATCTTTTTTTTTCATAATCAAGTTTTAAAAGTTAAGAAAATAAGTGCAAACCTGTCTTGATTTTTTCTTTGGTGGCTCGTTTTCGGAACATGAATCCTCTTCCTGTCTGCTGTTTAGGAGTTCCTTGCTGAATAAAGTTTTAGAAGATGAGGCCTTTGGGTTGCTTGACTCTAGCAAATGCGATGGAAGAATGTTTCTCTTGCCTCCAACAGCAGCTGAAATTTCATCCCCATACTCGTATTTCTTAGCTGAATTGCCATTTACTCGATTGTGATCTTCTATAGTCTTCCAAACAGAAAGCATAGTCTTCCAACGTCCTTTGCATTGATTTCCAGTGAATGACAGGTGAAGTGATTGTGCTAACTGGCTCCAAAAAACCTTCTTTGTTTTCTTTGGATCTTCAAATGCATCTTTCATTTCTCCAAATTTATGAATCAGCGCTAGGGAATCCTTTGAGCTCCATTTTTGTTTCAGTTTTTCTCCAATGGATGATGAAGTCTCCACTGCCGATATTGAATCTTCAAAAATCTGTAAAATATATAGCATGTTAGGTTCTGAATCTAAAAGAATGCAACTATTTTAAAACAACCTAAACTAAGTTTGTATTTCCAAAATGTTATGTGTAATTTGTTAACATGAATTTATAGTACCTATAGCTTGAAAAACTGGTCATTAGCACTATTTCAAACTGCAAAATACTCACCGTATCCGTATCACTCACGTCCTTGATGCAAAAATGATTTTTCAGCCCACGCTCGTCTTCAAACACTTCAACACACTCAGGACAATTAAAGAACGGTTGGGAGTTCATGTTAGCAAATAACTACTATCTTGTACGTTTAATTAAAGGGGGATTAATCAAATCGGAGGCGAGTAATTCACGTTTTGAACGGCTAGTCTTCTTCTCTCCTCACAGCAAATCCTACTCGTCCGCTGGCAGAGCTGGGAGAAAGAAAAAGTCACATGACCGACTCTCTCCCAATTTTCCCGTTTCAAATAAAACACCTGATCTCTCTCCCGGGAGACCTGGGAGAGCGGGGAGACGCGGGAGAGGCCAAATAAAACACGTCCATTGATAGATGGGGTCTTTGCGCTTCTTGCATCTGTAGTTATGTACCATTCGTGAAGTGCAAACTTTAGGACAAATGCTTATTACCAAACGTTATTTATTTAGTGAAATGCGCTTAAAACAATTTAATTTATATCCACAATCCACTCCGCAAATGTACCCAGTAACCCTTTATTAAACCAAATTTCAGCGCGAAATAACAAAACAGGTACAGCTTCATAATATTCTCTCTCTCAATGGGATTAATGCCAACAGTTGGGGGCCCCATAGAGAGATGGGAGTAGGAGGCACTAACTTTAAAAGCAAGTTAAAATCTACACGGCAGTAGGGCTGTGCTTGGGAAGCGTGGTTGGTCCGGCATCTCCCGGATAGAGTAATGCCCCGGGTTCAACTACCGGCGCAGCCAAGGTTTTTAACTTGCCTACGGAGTCTAAATGCGCTTAAAACAATTTAAAATATAATCTAGCTCAATTTAGCTTCTGCACCGGAACATGCGTTTTTTTTACATTCAGAGTTACCGTGTTCTGCGAGTTATATGTTGAGTTTGAATAAGATAAAGCAAAAGCCCTCCTAAATTCTAGTTCTGGTTTAATTTTTTTTCAAATACATGCACGTTACGATAGGAATAAATAAGCACCAAGATTTGGGTGTTGCAGCAAAATTTCCAAAAAATTTTTCAGCAGGATGCAAGCACAAATGTGAAAAAATTTTGTAATTAGGACAAGTAACTTACAAAATCAAGATAAGTTACCTCAAACACACTTCCAAAAAGTAATTATATTTGCATCACAGCAGAAGCAGCGCATGTGCTCCAACCCTCAACCCCGTTTTTGTTCTTAACACATTCCTCATTTTCGCCACATCCCACATAATAAGTATGAGCAGGCTTTACCAATTGCCTGAAAACTGAATATTTCTGATAACCGTTCGGGTCATTTCCGTAATTAAATTCAATCACCCCACAACGCGCTGTCCTTCTCCGGCAATGCACATTCCTGGATTATCATCCCAAACCAAACCCGAATCAAAACATTCACATTTTCCACTAACACAAGCCAAACCCTAGTAAAAATTGCACGAGCCATTTTCCGGAATCAATGGAGAATTTCTATACTTGAAAAAAGCTACCAAATTTGTGTTATTAAACATATCCAAGGATGTGCACTCCATTTTATAGGTTGACAGACATTGCCCAAATGGTGAAGGTGAATACCCTGCCTTGCACTGGCATATTCCAGAATTCAAATGTTCAAAATCATTTGTAATACATTCTGCATTATCCACACAATTTGCACCATCCCCATTAAATTTACAAGTAGAATTTACCAAAAATTTGCAAGACGCTTTCTCCGGAACGCCCGTAAATACCTGATGATCCCCAGCCTCGCATTGGCAAAACCCATCAATACAACTCGAGAAACTTTCGGAATTACAAGGCCTTGAATCAGAACAGGGTATAGAATAACTACCAAGACATTTACCATTAGAATCCATCTGAAATCCGGGCAGGCACACGCATTTGGCTGGAGGTTTTTCAATATCCTCGTCAGTTGGGTTTGGGACCGAATCACGGAGTCGCAGTGAAGCAGAACAAATGGCGTTTTTGTCAGTGGCGTATCCAGATATTTTTTTTGCTATAGGCACACATTCGGAGTCCAAACCTCATAAACGCATAAAAAGTATTTTTTTGATACATAAAA
>JAAXYW010001474.1:0-21352 GCA_036851895.1 Orthonychiurus folsomi | reverse complement strand
GTCTGATGTTCAAGCTCAATAGAAGCTTCGGCTAAACTTCTCGTGAATTGAAGACTGTCTCCATTCAATTCTTCACTTTCTATTGCAGTCATCCTTGGGCTCAATGGCAAAGTTGTTGAGCACATGGGGATTGTTTCATATTTTATTGAGTTAGGCTCACCAGGTGGAAATTCAACTTTTATCGGCATTGACAAGTCCAAGCATTCATTTAAGTCACTAAAAGGAGAATCACAGGCATTTACTTCTAGGTTCAAACAATTTTCATTGGCCATGTTTTCAGTGGTTGGACTAGTACATATTGGGGCGGTGGAGTGTTTGTCACTAAATTCAACCCCTAGTTCAGCTTCGTCACTGGATTCCAAACCCAACTGTAATAGATTTGAAAGCAGATTTGGAGATGGAAGTGATAAATCTATACTTGGAGCCACCAACTGCATATCGTTAAAATCATGATGGGATACGTTTCCAATTCCCACTTCAGCTTCTGAATTTGAAGAGCAGCCGTCCCACTTTGAATATTTCATCCAATTTCTCCAACTGTTCATGTCGCTTGTAAAATTCTTGTTGAGATAAACGTTATGTTGATTCATTGAGTTCAAGGTAGGCCTTTTCTTTCGGCTTATCAAGGAGGATGTCATAGGCTCCTGTCTGAGCAATGCTTGTAGTTCTTGATGGTCAACGGCAGTGTCCACTTTCGCACTTTGGCAGAAATAATATGTGGTTCCGCTTCCGCAGTCATCAGAAGGCCAACGAAGCATCCATTTACGGGCGCAATCAGGAATATTTTTCTCTGAAGCCTCATCAGTTGGAAAAAACCAATGACCCTCTGCACAAATAATACAATTATGTTTGATAAAATTAATGCTTATCTCGTAAATTTTGTAATCCTGTAAACTGAGATATTAAAACTAGGACAGTAGTTACCTGGTGGTGGAAACGGGGCTCCCATAGTTGCCAACACATTGGTTTCCACATCAAAGACAGGAAACGGAAATCCAGCGACGTCTTCTAATTTGTTCTCTTTGATTTTAAGCAAATTGGCGGAAGCGAGTTCGTTCATTCTCCCAGCTGCATTGACTCGCCAGGCGTCTTCTTGAACTCCTCGATATCTTGGGGGCCGTCCGCGCCGTGCATATGTTTTTGTAGTCAATCCAATGTCAATTGTTTTGGGTTTGCGGTGGCTTTTTGAACTAACGGCTAATTTCTTTAAAGCCTGTACTTCCACAGGCTTGGACTTTGGCTTTATTAATTTCTTCAGCTTTTCCTTGTACCTGCTGTACTGATTCCTCGTTTTTTCATTTCTCTCGTGTTTCGCCTTTTCCGTCTTTTTCAAATTCATGTTTAGCAGTCTGTGACTCGGTTCTCGTACAGTTTTACGTACACTTTCTTCATCAGTATCGCTGTCCAGGGCGTTGTCACCTTCAGCAGGGCCGTAACCCGGCTCGTATCCGTTGTCATTCTCGTCATAGGCCGGCTTAAGATTTTCATATTTCGAATAATCAGGGGTCACTAACTCCAAATCGTTCACACCTTTGATGTCTTCTCCCCTTGTTTCCAAATGTTTCTGACACAACGGTTTAAATTCTTCCCAGCTATGCCGGTAACAATTTAAACGACTCCAGCGAGGATTTGTCATTACTGTAAGAAGACCTTCATACAAAACAAGCGGAAGCCCCAGATCTGCTGCCTTGTTTACTGCTGATACTGTCTGGCAAACATTCACTTTGCATTCATCATTATCAGTGGTTTCAGCAATGGTGCTAAGAGTTGAGAGAAGAGCCGGAGTTGGATCCAGCGAAAAGCTTGTCAACAATAGTTCGAATCTGGTGAGCGCGTCTTCTTCAAAGTGTCTTGCTAGCTTGTCATAATAAATAGCCAGTTCTTGCCCAAACAGTTTCACCACATCTTTCCCAGATTCACTTGCTTTCAAACTTTCAAATTTGTTGTTATCACGTATTAAAGCAGGAATATAGAGCTCCAAGCATTTGGATCGGACTGATCTGCCACACTGCAATTCAAAAGTGAAAAATTAAAAGTAAGACTCATATATCAGGCCCCCAAAACATGAAGTTTCCTCACCATATCAAGTATGATGTCAGCAATGGCGTATATGTAGGCATTCTTTGCAGCGTTGTTGACAATGTTCTCAATTTCCTCAAATGGAACTTTCCTCACTTGGGAAGACTCCTCCGTGTCTTCACATTCTTTCATTGAAAGGGTTAACCACGCCTTAAACATTTGCTTAAGGTCAAACAATTCAATATCCTTTTTGATTGTGTATATGAGACCAAATTCAAGACATTGCAGTGCAGCGTCTTCTCTATACTTCCACCCCTTGTTCCACTTGGGAGCGATTCGATTTGCATTAGTCGATGTTAATCTCTCGACAGTTCCCAAACAGAAGGACGGAGTAAGATATCTTTGTAACTTAGGGTAGCTGTGAGCCTGAAATTAAAATCGTGAATTACAAATAGAGCTTGCAAAATGTCCAATCCAACGATTTCTACGCATACAATGTCAATTCAAGTTTTGAAGAGAAACTTAAACTCAATCAGTGGATGACTTACATTTTCGTCGTCATCGACCTCTTGACGGTACAGCATTAATACTAACATTGCCGCAAATTGGTAGTATTTGTCAACGGACAAATAAAAAGGACTCATCCCATCGTCAATACTCTCGTTCTTCTCATACATATTTTGTCCTTTCATGACACATGCTTCAGCCAACAGAATGCCGTTATCGTAGGCCTGGGCCTGGCACAGTTTTTCTAAACGCGTTTCTAGAAGCACGCAACCTTCAGCTTCCCATAATGTGTTAACTATAGAAATCATTTCATCATTCTTAATTCAACTGTAGTTTACAAATTAATAATCCTTATTTTAAATACTTACCAGCATCGACTGAGATGCGATGATTGTCGAATATCTCCTGAAGGTAAGGCAACTGCCAGAGATTATGCTTCAATATGAAGACAATGTTATTGCACATTCTCCCCCAGAGCGGTTCTTCTTCGCGGTCCATCGCAGCGGAAGATGCTAGCAAGTATTCCTCTAGAAGAGCTCTTCGATCCACACAAACTTTGGTCCATACCGCGGCGAAAATTACTTGGGCAGTTATCCTTTGAAAGAAAAATAAATGATTAATCATTTAACATCACTCAAACCACTGCATTTAACAATAAATAAGCAGAATATTCACCTGATCAGTCTAGTCAACAATGCATTAACTTGTCGATAATGTGAGCATTCTTGAGAAAAGCATTTCCACATCTCAATCACATCATATGCTGTCTGCACGTCTAGCTTTTCCTTCTGCTCGATATCTCTTAGCCTGGAACTCAACTGCAAACCATATAAATTTGTTAATTAAGACTTCAAAGGAGGAAAATGTAAATAACTAGTCAAATCATGACAGGCAGGCAGAATGGTCTTACGTTCGTATTCTAAAGCATTTATATGCCTAAACTAACCATTTCGGCTTCTTCTCCTTGTGCCGACATGTTTCCACTGTAAGCTGATGTTGTGGAAGACGACGCTCGATTTGCATTATCTGACCCATGGGTCACAGATTCGCCGAAGATGTCCACCCGAGGCTTGTCATCAAACTGCGCGATTGGAGATTCCTTAAACGGATCACTGGCCCTTCCATCCTCCACCCCCATACGATGGTCAGAATACAAAGAAAGATTTGTTGTTTCTAGCCCTTCTTGTATTGACCTGACATTCATCCCGCCATCAAAGCGAGTCATCCGGTGGTCCTCACCAACAGTGGAGTCAATACAATCCGCTACGGCCGTACAGGCCATCCCACACTTACTACAGACAAAACTTAATCAACGCCCCAACCCATTGTTTTTAATTGGAATTACGATCTGCAATTTAAATCACCAATTTACTTTTAGGAATGTTGAATGTTTACACTTTTGGCTAGAAATGATTTGGATGGTGGATTTGAATGTACCCTCGAACCCCACGCACATTTTGATGGTTGGAATGTACGGGGCAAATCAAGGGCATCTTTATGTCATGAAAAATCATACACACAAATGCTACACGGCTTCTCCCTCACACCAAATTAAAAAGTTGATTGCTTCAAATTTTCTTAAAAGAAAGTACAACGTATATCTCTTCACACCATAACTCCACCGCCTTAAATACGTCTTTACCTACTTAGCTGCAGACACAAAAATATAATGCCTAATGTAATGCATAATAATTTCATGGTGCCAGTACTGCCAGTGCAGTAGTGTCATATCCTACCCCTATAACCACCAATATTCAATGGACGTCCATTTGACTTCGAAAACATCCAATAGACGTCCATTTGGCTTCGAAAACATCCAGTGGACGTCCATTGGTTAGGGTAAGGTGGGCTAAGTTTCGCCACTTTTCTTGACCGGCATGCATGCTCAAGGGAAATGAGCAATACTTAAAAATGGACATATCATGTAGCCAGAAATGCGTCTGTGAATGAATTAAGCAAAATGCTAAAATTCTTTTTCTGTCGTGACCCTTGACCACGGCCACAGAAACAACGGAGGTCAGCTTTGACCTGTAAAGGAAGAGGTGTGCTAAAAATCGCCACCCCATGTGCTAAAAATCGCCACACAACTTTTTATGTGTGCGAATTATCGCCGGGCTGCACTAGCACATGGAATCGATGTATGTAAGAGCATTGACGGCGAAATTTAGCACATCGTTTCGGATGGTGGCGATATTTGGCACACCTTCCTATGATTAAAGCACTGCTTAATTCTGGCTTAAGCACTGTAGAATAGGCAAAATTAGCACATTGTTTTGTGGCGAATATCAGGGCACGCTTCTAGAATTAAAAAACGGCTAGGGTTTTTTTTTAAATTTGGAAAAATTTGGTCCTATTTTGAGTAAAAGCTGATTTTACGTTATCAAGAATCGCCTGTTGGTCAAATATAAATTTTTGATTTTGTCTTATATGCTGTTTATAATTCAGGGCAGCTAATCTCCGGCTAACCCCAAATCCCTTCCCGGGAGGCCACAGTTTTATCAACTGGCTAATTGTTTCGTTTTTAAATATTATCAAGGCACTTTGACTGCTATGCTGCTCTGGGACATTTGGCGCGTCCGTCAAATGTATTTGCTCAAGCACTCACTGACTCAAATTTCTATGCTTTATTTAAAAAGTGGCGATTTTTAGCACACCGGCGATTTTAGCCCACCTTAACCTATTGCTGGTTATAGGGGTAGGTTTCGCTTTTTTAAAAACTGACAGGTTGAGGTTGCAAAACCATTGAACCATTATGTTAAAAAAAACCTCAGGAAATTAATGTGGTTTCGTTTTTAAATATTTTGAGTTTGTTTGTCACCGTAACAATATCAAGGCACTTTGACTGCTGCTCTGGGACATTTGGCGCGTCCGTCAAATGTATTTGCTCATGCACTCAGTGACTCCTCAAATTTCTATGCTTTATTTAAAAAGTGGTGATTTTTAGCACACCGGCGATTATTAGCCCACCTTACCCTATTGCTGGTTATAGGGGTAGGTTTCGCTTTTTTAAAAACTGACAGGTTGAGGTTGCAAAACCATTGAACCATTATGTTAAAAAAAACCTCAGGAAATTAATGTGGATGATACTAGTCGAATATTCTCTTCACACAGAAAACATCCACACCAGTCTAAGGCAGTACGATAGTTTACCTCTCAATTTTATCAGCGATTGTAATACAAGAAATTCTCGCAAAAGGAATACAAATAATTACCAAATAGTTCTAGTAAGCATCAATGAAAATTTTTCCTCTTGCGTGCGCGAATCAAGAAATTACAAATAAATGGCATAAATCCGTATATTCATTAACTGTGAGTTAATTTAACAAAACAATAATATGAATATAAACACTGATAACAGGAGTAAATATTTTGATTCGATGTGCAATTGATGTTTCAATTTGGTGAAACCCTGTCGAATAACCAGAATAGAAATGGTTTCACTGGTTTCTCGGTCG
Organism: Orthonychiurus folsomi; assembly: GCA_036851895.1. Classification (NCBI taxonomy): domain Eukaryota; kingdom Metazoa; phylum Arthropoda; class Collembola; order Poduromorpha; family Onychiuridae; genus Orthonychiurus; species Orthonychiurus folsomi. The sequence goes on along the minus strand of JAAXYW010001474.1, from coordinate 15,371 downwards.
TGGTATTACCACTTTCTCCTGTCGTTTTCCTTCCAAGAGGCAGATTCTGAGGTCTTCTGTGTCGCGGAGATTCCCCAGTATTCTCATTTGGAAAATCCACGTTGAAAAACAATTCACTTGGACCACTCGCTTCGTCTTGTACATTATTTGGTGAATTGGAATTGGAATGGCGTGACCAGTAATGGGATGACAAGGGGATTGAACTAATGGTTCCTTGTGAGGCATTGCTTGTTGTTGAAACTCGAGATTTTAATGCGTAATCACCATAATAATTGGGAGATCGTCGAAATCCGTAAGCCGAGCCAGGTGACTCTTGAACTCTTGTTTGACTTAAATATTGGGAGCTAGTAGCTGTATTTGGCGCTGTCCGTCCAGAAGGCAATGAACTGGTAATTTGGTTAGGGTACTCAGCGTTTGGCTTGTTTTTGAAATAATTATTAACATGTTTCTCTTGAGATGACTGATAAGGCTGGGACATTAATTCCGGCAAAGTTCGCATTGGTGTTATCATGTGGCCCTTTGCATATGAGCTCACAGGCCTTTGTACTTTGGCTACATTTAAGGGGCTATTGTGGCCCTGGGAAAACTCACTACTGGCAGTGACTTCCTCATGTTCATCACTCAGATTCAACTCCTCCTTAATTGAATTCGACAGCTTTCGAGGTATTGGTTTCAATATGGCTCCGGCATGATTTTCGCTAGCTGTTATTATAGTTGGCGATTTCACTACATTTGCTATTGAGATTTGATAAAATGGAAATTGGGTTTGATGGCAATCGGATAACCAAGATGTAACGTATTGAGCAGAGTTGTTCGGGTTGGGGGTCAAGCAGTCTTCAACGCTTGAATCGGCTAAAGAATTATCTTGTAGTGCAGAACACGAACCTACGGCATCATCAAACATCTGAATTGTATCTTCAGCATTCGTAGGAGTTGGTGTGGATTCCTCGCTTCGAACATTAGCAAATCTGGTGGGGATCAAAGTTATATTATAACATTGATTTCCGAAAGAAATTTCATTTTTAATTTATCAATTATACCTCGACGGTAAAAGTAAGGTCTGTTGAGGAAAAGCTCGTCTCCACTGAAGGCATTCATCATAGACGGTTTGAGACATTTCTGGCGGCTTCTCCTCTCCCCCGCAGACTCGTTCAATATCATCCCACATGCTTGCCAATTGTTCTGTGAATTCGGACTCAACTGCCTGAAAACAAAAATACAATCATGTATTAGAAATAGGACGCAATGCAACTATTAGATGTAAAAATTGGCACCAAATTTATTATTCAAAACCAAAATGATGAGGAATCCAATTTAAACTGTTAATGAATACTAAATATAATTTCAATTTGTTAAAATTCTAAACGCCCTCCTCAGAAATCCTGTGGATTGTACATGCTTCAAAGTTTCAGCGCAAGATTATTTTTTGAGTTCAAATTTTTGAATATTCTTTTAATTCAAAATCTTTGAAGAATTAAGCTTACATCTTCAGCCCAAGAAATGGAGCTCCTCGCGGAACTCACGGAAGACATTGCTCTGAATAAATATTCATCTTCATCTTCACTAAAAACGGAGTGTGCGGACATCGGTGATCTACTCCAGTAACTCATTTGCATATCAAACTGATCTGCTCTTCTTCCTTCCCGCTTTTCCATTTCTGGGACAAAATTCTTCAGAGTAGTATTTTCTAGACAGTTATACAGTGACCAATTGTCTTGTGCACTATTTTCTTCGACAGGCACTAATGAGTGATTCATTTCGTCAGCCAAATCAGAATCAGATGAGGATTCTGTTTCAATCTTTTGGATTGGACGCCTCTCTTGCGAATAAGTGTAGTTCACCATTGAATTCCTTCGTTTGAGTAAATTTAGTTTTGAAAATGCTGGGTCATTGTTATTTTCCGACACCTCCTCCGCCTTGTTCCCACCCATTGTGAGTTTGAATCTTTGAGTTTGGCACACTAAAACAACAGTCAATTCCCGACGTTTACCAAATAATTAAGTATTTTAATAAAAACTAAACTTACGCAAATAAGTTTGTTTTCTCCTGCATGTAAAGGTTATACCACAGTTATCGTAAATCACTTTTTACGGACTCTGCATGGAATTCACATAAATGTGTTACACCCAAACCTGTTGAATAAATAAAATGCTACATATATCCTTGTCACGTTTTGTAAGTTTGGGTCGAATTTGTTGTGCAGAGAGTAACCTTCGAATTCTATCCGCACCGGGAATATCGATTTACTTTAAACTTAATTGAGTCATGCGATGGTAAAGGTGGTGTTCTACCCTAATGTTTTCGGGAGACTCATAATTTTTATAAGCCGTATTGCTACTCGCATTCAGTACACTGAGAACGTATGCCTTGTGACTTTGTCAGTCTTTGTTTTGCATTTCTCGTAGCATTGGTTGTTATGGGAAAACAAATGAAAGCATGGAGAAAGGAGACATCGAGAAATGGATGCTGCGCCCTTTGAAAGGCCAGCTGCTGGAAAGTGAAATGGGAATTACTTTCGAATTCGGTGTGATCTTGCGTATAAAAACGGGACTTTTCCCTTCGTGTTCCCTGCTTTCACATGTTCACGTAGTTTTCCGTGTAGTGTACGTCATCCCAGAGAAAGGCGTATAATTGCAGATATACTATTGAACTACGTTACGTTGTGGGACGAGTTCTATACTACCAGTTATTCTTGAATTAGTACTTGGATATTAGCTGCTGATATATATTGTTTCATCGATTGGGGTGTGATTAGATCCCTATCGATTATTTGAAGAAAATTGGATTTCCTTGACGGCGGCTGGCACTGCCTGATTGCTTGGATGGAAATGGTTATCTAATCCAAATATCCAAAGTCGTGGGAGTGAGAGCGAGTTGACGATCAATTCAATCATTCATATATTATCTTGCGTGCATTATTTGTGATTGTGACCAGTCATAAAGAAAACAATAGTTTCGGATTAAGCTAAAGAAAAGGTTTATGGGTCAATGTGCCTCCTGTGGATCTGCAAGACAATCCATTGAAAGTTCCTCGGGGCCCAATTCGCCATCAGTCGAATTCAATCCAGCTGATTTGTTTCAAAGTACATCTTGGGAGCAAAAGGTATCAGAGTTATTATAAGTGTGTCGTTTTATTTGGGCTGAACAATAATATTAAGATAGTTCAGTGTTCCCGTGCGTGGCCATTCCCAGTCTTGACATCGTTACCGTTCTTATCGGAAAGCATTCGATTTTTCCCCCGACTGTTCCTTGTCTGAAGTTAACGAAGATGCAACGTGTGCCGTAATGCAATTGTGGTTCAGATTCAGATAAGAATTGCCCACATAAGCAACGAAAATGTTTACGAGTAATGCAATGTGTGGTTTGCGTGAGTTATTTCTTACATTTAAAGTAGCCAGCTTCTGTGCGTCCCTACTTCAGGAGTGCGAATTAATTTAAGTTTGCGTTGTTGTCTTCAGCAAAACCTAATGCTATAAAGTTATCTATATTTTCTATTATGAAAATGCTTTCTTCGGTGAAAGAACAATTTGCGGTTGGATGAGACTAATTTTACTTTAGCAATTGTAATTTGTGCCGTAATATTGTAATAGTAGCTCTTCCAAACATGCTGTTGTATTTGTAGGATCGCTTTGTATTATATGTGTTTCGTATTTGTACCGTTCAGATGATTTCATGCGCTGCGCTGAGGACAAGGTGGGCTGCATTCCAACAATTTCTATTGTAGGATCTTTCCTTTTCCCATGCATAACCGTAGCTTTCTCTCTCTTTCAATTTTTCCACCTGTTTCACTACATAATTATAACCTTACCCAACAACCCAAGTCAAGGTAGTGTTTATTGTACATACAGGATACATTACATAGGTACAATTTCTTAATTCTGTGTCCGGGTTTTGAGCCCAATTACATTTGAACCAATTTTCGGGTGACGGTAGAACCTTCTTCACGAAATTTAAAATTTGAAAATATCTAACTTCGCCAAACTAAAATTTCCACACTCACACCCATTCGCATTTGTTGCTTACTGTTAGAAATCAAGCATTATTAATTGGCAATAAGAGAACCCAGTAAGAGAACAAATCACTGTTAAACTTATATTTTAGTTCTATTTACCAACCTGTTTCTTAATTTGTTAACGGAAAAAATAATTTTTCCCGTCGTTTTCCTTTAGCCTTTATGCATGTCAAATCTTTATGCATGCCAGTGAATATAAATGTGAATGTGAAGACGAAAGAAAACCTGTGTGCTGCGCTGCAAGTGCCCATGCAAATGCAGCGCGGATTCGACTCGACACACATTTTTTCACCCGTGGCCGTCGTCCTCACTTGCATTCATTGCACACACACTCCCATTCCATCCGGGCTCAAAGCCAACGGTTTTCCCCAACCTTCCAGTCAATCCGCCCTGGTGTTCACAGTAACAATGGAAAAACATTTGCAATTTACGATTTAGCAGTCTTGTGACACAACGTGGTGGTGGTGGGGATATTAGGATAGTTAGTTGCAGTTGATTGAGTTTGTGGTCCGTCATTCTTTAAAGGGTTTATGTACACAGTGAGTCAAGTGCCAAAGATAACGAAAGGGATCCCTTGAGTTACCTCCCTCCCTGCCATATCCGTCACCCCTCTTTTTAGAACAACACTAAAGAGGGGTTGACGTGTCCATTCAATTTTCACAAATCCCAAATTTAATAGAAATATTAAATGCCAGGATATGGAAATTTCTGCGAGTTTACTCATCGTCCTTGAAATCATTTGACTCGTGATTTGTACTGGTAAGTGCGTAATTGCAATTGGGTGGTGGATTAATATATGCGAATGTAGTTTGGAATTTTAATGAATGGTTGCAATTGATGCAATTGCACGATTAGCAGGGGCTTGCCTGACTAGTGAATATGAATAATTGTAATTACGTTTTCATCTATAACTGATAAAGCTAAACCTCTATTCTACGACGTCGGTTTTAGATGGGAGAGGGAATAATGGATAACCATTAACGTAACGATTTGCGAAATTTTAGTAAATTAACAATTGATAGTAAAATACTTAGTGTAGATTGTTGGCTACTGTGTGACTTGAACGATTTGCTTTTCCTTGTGAATTTAACCTGCACTTTTGAGAATATTTAGAAGGATTATAAAAGTTAAGGAAGGAATAATTGAATTGATCATAGCTACCAAGCATAGCATAGCATAGCCAGCAAGGGAAGCCATAATGGTAAATGGTAAAGCAATTCGAGTGTTAGAGGATATTTGATATAAAGAACTAACTATTCTCTATTCTGACGATATTCCATTTATTTACTTAGAAAACTAACCCGGAGTTCCAGAGCAATACAAGGAGACAACCTCGCATTCGATCACCACTTTACGTCTCTCAAATTGGTGGAACATTCGAGCTCGAGAAACCCTGGTTGCGCCCCAAGAACAAAACTGGGAGGTCGAGGTCGGAAAACCCGTTTATATTCAGAAAGTCCATAAGTTCTCCAAGAAGAAAACTAAAGACAGTAACGTTTTCGGAACCAATTGTAAGAACTTTTGAACCAAGTGGCAAACTTCAATTCAATTTTAGTAAGATTAGATTAACCTCAAAGCCAAAGAGGTCCTCTATTACAGCAAATCCTGATCTCAGACACTGTCAAAAATTATTAGTCTCCACTTTTGAAGTAAATGGCAAGGAGTCTGACGAAAACGCTGCCGGAGATAATAAAAGTGGAATGGGCAACAATACCAGCGGTACCGGATCTCGGTCATCGCAAGCATTTTCGTGTGTAACTGAGGCAAATGACCGAAAAACAAGCTTCAAAACCCACCCTTTCAAGGAATCCTCTCTTAGCTTCAATAGCATTGCTACTTCTCCTTCAATTGTATCTGAACACTCTGAGCTTAAATTCGAATCTTCTCAGTCTGGAATAAACTTAAAGACAAGTGAAAGTGAAAACGAATCCATTTCATCAAATCTGAACGAACTAGAAGCAAGACGAAAACACACCGAATTACTTCGCTACCGCTTCTTCTCTACTCCAGAACCCGCAATTTCAACCTCATCTAGAGCTTCAATATCTGAAACGGACATGAATTCTAACATGAACGGTTTTAATCATTCAAGACCTGGCTTCTTACATAAAGGATCCTCAACAGATGTACCAGACAAGGTCAAACGAACTTTCAACTACAGACAACCTTCAACAGCACCAGCCACCCCAGTGGACACAAATTCCAATGAACTCCCAAAACTGTATTCTATAAATCAATCATCTAAGCTGTCCGGGAACTCAAAAATGTCCAAATTAAACAGCGCTCCAGCACTCGGAGCAACGTCAAAAATACCTAGCCTCCGGTCAAAATCAACAACTAACAATGGGAACGCCAATTCGGGTAGAACACCATCAAGCACCAGCGCACAGCCACCTGCAGTTGGAGTTACTTCAAACAAGAAACTTGTATTTAGCAATTCAATCCCCGAGAGCCGCTCGGGTGTTGAGGAATCCTTCAGGAAATCAGCTACTTTTCACGGAAACATAAACGGCGATAGTAATAATTACCGAAGAGCATCAGCTCCACCGAAATGTTTACCACAAAGAAGGCACATTACTCCTGTCAGTGCGACTAAAGTATTTCCTACGAACAACCTAATCCCAGTTCCTATCCAAAGGATTGGAAGCACAGATAATGAGCCCAAATCCGAAGGGCGAAGATTTACACTTTTTGGCCCAACTAGTAAACTAACTCCAGAAAATTCTGGGNGAAGGGCGAAGATTTACACTTTTTGGCCCAACTAGTAAACTAACTCCAGAAAATTCTGGGTTGAAAAAACCGGTTGAATCAAAGCCGTTTTACACTATTGGCCTGTATCAGTTTAAGTCCCCAAGACCCGTTAACGCTGAGTTTCCATCAGTTTTGCAGAACCAACCACTGACCACAGGTCTTGTAACTCAGAGAAAATTATTTTACCAATCCAAATCTGTAGATACTCCAAAAGTAACTCCTCTACCAACAACTTTGACGACAATGCCTCCCAATCCGAATAATCCTACGAAGACAACCCCTAATCGATTTGGTCTAAGTCGAAGTGCCACATGGGTAAGAGGAAAGAATGGGGAGATTAGACCTGATGATAAAGGAGAACACACAGATCAACCTGAACTGTTAACGCGTTCATCTCCAGCTCCTGCATGTAAACAAATGTTGGATGATGTGAAGACCAGCTGTATTCTTGATCAAAACAATGAAATCTTGAAATCTAAAGGAATTGAGGAAGAACTGGCTCACGTCGAATTTGGTTCAATCAAATGCAGTTCTTGCTACCAATTGGAGCACACGAATTCAACGACATCCACTAGTTCAATCCTTGGCTTAGGCACCGATGGTCCATCTGGAGATGCAAATGTTATTTCAGATTCTGAGTTTTTGATTGATGATGAGATTTCGGATCAGCCCGAACTAACGCTAACTTACAAAGGTATGCAAATATTTCACTTTTAACAATAGGACAATTTTATCGCGAGGGCAAACAGTAGCTGTACTATACAATTCAGCTGGCAGCATGGTTATAATAGGGTGGAGCTTTTTCCTGGGTTAAGACTAGGAAATCAAGTGAGGAAATTTGGCGCATTGAAATCTATAATTTTCTCTTTTGGGTTGGAATAGTTATATTTCGACTCTTAGTTAGTAAGGAAATTTTTAATAGGTTTTCATTTCATTGCAAAAAATAGGTGCGATGAGGTTAATTCTAACCGAAAGTAGACTATTTTTGGCAAGCCAGCTTTGAGTTGTGCTGGGTTCTGTGTCATATTTTTCAGAATTTACAGGAAGAACGGAGATGTGTATAACAAAATGACAGCTCAGCTTTTAATCTGGTTAGCTAGCATTTGCACTACACGTGAACACTAATTTTACTACTTTTCTTTCCCATGCTATTCAACTTGACAAATTATTGAGAGAGAATCCAATGTAATGGTGATGCGAATGTGACATTGTCTTACGTGTGCGTGCATGCGTTTAGTTAATACTAATGACAGAAGCGGAATGGAATGGCATCCTTATCTAAATTTAAAAAAAATGAATGATGAAGGGTATAAAGATTGATGAAAGTGAATGGGTTTAGCACTATGCAAATATTTGATGAACATGTCCTCCACTCAACTGAACACGAGTACCATGGCTAGATTTCTCTGACTGGACTTTCATAAATAAATTCGTTTTGACTCGGACGCGTACGTCAAGAACGCATTGTAAAACTAACTACTGTATCTTTAATCCCTACAAACAACAGCTTTGACGATGTGTGCATGTTATTTGCGATGGACTCATCAATGGGTTAGGGATACGCTAAATTGGTGTGTAATGAACGTGGTTTATTAAAGATCATGAGCAGTTTCAGTCAGTAGTACCCGAGCACGGCAAACAGTAGCTCACCTTTGGTCTCACAAAAGCTGATCGCCAATTTTCATTTGCAGCAGCTGCTTTTCTACCGTAGTGCAACGTGCAAGGCAAATGTTAATTTAAAGCGAACTGGGCCTGCATGAATTTGCTATGCAAACACAAACTGTGCCTATCTTTAACGCATTTAATAATGATCTCGTAATCATCTGTGTTTGTGTATTGACATTCGTGCCTCCTACGTGAAAGCCAAGCACAAAATGATTTAGTCGGCAGCTAATGTGTTTCGGTTTCATTTTTGGGGGCCAAATCCATACATGGAACTCCCGTTTGCGTTTAGGTAATATTCGTGTTGGAGGCAGACGAGGCCAAAGGCTATTTGGCCTTTGAAATATATTTTATGTGTGCATCAGTTGTCCTCTCGATGTGCGAGTGCAGTCCTAAATATTATTCATGGTTAAGGTAGCAAGAGCAAACAAATGCCAGAGAAGGGAAATTTAATAAGGTTAACGGTTCCCATCAAATTATAAATTTAATTGGTTTATACGTGCACAACAATAAGGATTTATGACGTTTTGAACGGTTGCTGCAAATATGAAGATCAGCTTAGCTCTAATTTCGAGGAATTTGCCGAGATTGACAAGTTTGTGCAAGAAGTGAGTCAGATGAGGTGCGTATTTAGGAAACATCAAATCCTTTTGCCCTTTTCCGAGTTAAAACAACAAGCATGGTCGAAATTGCGTATTTGTGCACGAATTTATGTTATTTGAAGCAAGTTCCAAATACGTCTTAATCGTTATGTGCGCCGTGCAAACTAATATGTCCTGTAACGTGAATGTGTGTGGTGGACCTCATTTAAATTCTTACAAAAACGAAACCAACCCTAAGTTCATTTGCGCAGACATATTAAAGGACCACTGGTTAATGAAGAGCGGTACTTAGAATTTAGAAACCAATTTTGTGTTCGCGACGAGTGAATTTAATTGAACACACACGCAAATATAATTGCAGGATAGCATTGAAATACTTTATTTCTAATTGGATTTGGATTAAATTGGAAAAGGGGGTGTAAGATTAGATTACAAATTGCAAGGTTATGCTGCAGTGACTCATTCTTCACTGACTTTCAAGATTTACAACACATTGTACGCTCGCACTCGCACTCATGAGATTCCACACAAAGTGCATGGTGAAGTAATTTGAGCTAATATTTTTTACTTCTTGCTCTTCTGTCTAGTGCATGATTTAGATTTACTTTTCCATTTCCTAAATACGATGGGTTTCCCAATCTCAAGGGTTGCATCAATGTGCAAATAATGACCGACATACCAAAGAGATTGTAAGTATGTGTGCAAAGTATAACAAAGTCTTCCTATTTATATTTCAGATTCACCTCACCGATTATCCAGAAGTTCATCCGGAGAGAGCCTTTTATCGTGTGATCTAATGTTGGACCTTAGCCTCAAGGATAGGTTCGCTATATTTATGATATATATATTTGCGAATTGAAATCAGATTTTCATCGTAGTAACTTTCTGATTACTTTTATTACCAATTAGCTTGGGCTTGGGCCCTTGTGAGCTTGAGGTAACTAGTGACTCTGCCATTTCGGATGTGTCCAGCTCAATTCAAACCTCACTGGAAAGTCAGTCAGCAAACTCTAATGGCCAAACAAAAAATTCTGTTCTACCACGACGAACGAATAGAACTGCTAGTCCACTCTTCTCTACTCCTTTATCATCAAAACCGAACTCCAAGTTTGGTTCTCGAAATAGCCCCGCTAATGGAAGCTCAGGAATCCCTCAAACATACATACATAACCCTGGAATTCAAAATCACCAAGTTGAAGCCCTTAAAAATAAATCACCATTCAAAACACAGGATAAGAAATCGGCGTTGTGTCCTGAGAAGAAACAGTCACTAAATTCAGTCAATAAATCCCCAATACATGGTGCCAAATTGCCGAATCGAGTGTCATCTACTAATCGGGACACAGCTGCCCGTTTGAGGCAAAATCTCAATGGGACTGTAGTTGAGAAGGCCAACAACTTGGAAGATCCGTCCCGGCTAGTGATAAGCGATCTAAGCAATGATGTAGCTCTTCTCAAGGAGCAGCTTCAAGTATTAAAAGGTATTTTGGTTGAGCAAGAAATACTTCAATCAGAGAAGGACGAGACAATTCAGATACTCAGGCAAGAAATTGAGATTTTGAAGAGGGGTACGCCAAAGAAGAAAATTCATGATGGGGGTGGGGACACGAACAGAAACAAACAGTTTTCCAATTTCAAACACAATACGGAAATCAAATGTTGTTGCAAGGAGGGCAAGAGGGAGAGTAACACAAATGCAGCTTCTCAGACTGACTCTACGTACAAGGTAAGGTTCATTCAGAACTTTAGCCCTCAAAATTATGTTGTATGTGGTTCTTCCAATCTTTCATATCCATTTTGCAACTGGTAAAATGATTGAAGTATAAAATGGAATATAAATAAAATGAGAGCAACTAACTAAAATAAATATTTTCTTTTTAGAACAGTGATTTGGTTCATCCACACGAGCTGAATGGTCGACTTGTGAGGTGAGGAGTAGGCGACCTTATTCGAAAAATTCACCTCACGCCATGCCGTCCGTCTCGCCTCTCGCCCAACCTTCGTTTCATATTTGGTTTGCTTTTTTTATTATTATTTTTTTTACTTTTCTATTTTGTGACAAATCTGCACAACTTTTCTAGTATGTGTAGCTTTCAACTTTAGTCCTTAATTAGGTCATTATATTTGCGATCGAAAATCGAAACGTACTTCATTTTATTTTATATTAAAATAATAATGCAACATTTTTGTTTCAGTTTTTGGATCGGAAGGCGTTCGTATTCGTCATACAATTCAACGATAACATTTGCAACGTAATCATCAACAACTCCATATTCAGTGGATACTTCTACTCGCCCTTCTAAGAAAGATGAGATTCAGATTTAACGATTTAAGAGTGTGTTGAAGAATGAAATTTATGTGTAGAGTGCAGATTAAGTAATTTATGATATAGTTTTGCAATTGCATGCAATTAAAATTTGCCTGTCCTTTAACTTGTAAATCTTTCTGTATTCTCGTCGAAAACTATTTTGGTCTTTTTAGATGTAATTAGGTATGAGAATGTAATCACAGCCAACCTTTCAAAACCCGTCAATAGGAGCAATATTGTAAACGTGTAAACCAAAACACTTCCTTGAGCTCTTAGGATATTCTAGTCCTGTCTGATTGAACAGTGGTATGTATTGGTAGGCGGTCAACTCAAGGCTTTCCTGTCTGCAGAAATTAAATAATTAGTCAGAATTGGGATAGAATATAGCGTGTCAACAGATGGTCAACAGAGAAGATACTCTTTCTTTACCGCGTCAGTATGATTTTGTCGTCCATGTGGTCTCATTTAATCCGAATTTTACTTCACACAAATATTTGAGAATAAAAAATAATTATGATAAGCTCATGCGCTTGGCATTTATTTAGTCAATAATGATCCAATCCTAAGAGAGAAAGCCAACAGGATGTTTTCTAAGTTTGAACATTATTTTCAACATCTATACTCTCTTTTTCTATGGTGCTGTGCAGTTGGAATGGAAATTGTAATTTACTAATGAGTTGAGTTCAGGATAAACGTGTTAAGCTGTGGATTTTGCCAATGCAATTACCAATCTTTTATTTATGCTTATTTATCGTTAAATTTTTAAGACTTCAGACATATCCTCTTACAAAAGCTAACTTAGAGCTGACCACAATCAGTCACAACAACCTTCTTGCTGGTCTTGCCACTTTGAGAACCTAAGGCTTCGATTTTCTTGACAACATCCATACCATCCACTACAGCTCCAAAAACTACGTGCTTTCCATCCAGCCAAGAAGTCTTCGCAGTAGTCAAGAAGAATTGGGATCCGTTGGTGTTGGGTCCAGCATTAGCCATAGACAAAATTCCTACAAGAAATCAACACAAGATGTCTTAAAATTGACCAATGGAACATTTATATGCTATCAATCCAATAGATTCTGTACCTGGTCCGCTATGCTTCAGGTCAAAGTTCTCGTCAGCAAACTTCTCGCCATAGATGGACTTCCCTCCAGTTCCGTTCCCATGCGTGAAATCGCCACCCTAAATTGAGATTGGAATATAAATTATTAGTTGTGGCTAAAAACTTAAAATGCTTCAACAAATTGAGCTAATCTTACCTGACACATGAAGTTAGGAATGACACGATGAAAACATGAACCTTTGTAGCCAAATCCCTTTTCTCCAGTACAGAGAGCACGGAAATTTTCTGCCGTCCTGGGGGCAATATCAGCTCGCAACTGCAAATACATTGAGTTTAGTCATAATTAGTCCCACAATCTGTCAATTTTAACTAAAGTTTCTTTCATGTCATCATGATTATGAATTGCTCGGAAATGTCAAATGTAGACTAAGACTAGACTGTCATTCCATTAACAGGATAAACAGGCTGGTGCCCCGTCCTAATTTTGATTTAGCACAGCTGCAAAAGAAGTAAATCCCACTTATATAGGACACTTCTGATCTGCTATGCACCTAAATATACAACTATAATTTTCGGGATAATTTGGCCTTCTACATCACTCACAAAAGCCACTACACCTCATATATATTTCAACGCCCCGTTACGAGTCACGAGCACATTGTAACATGAGTCAGTTAACTAAAATTTGTTAAACCTATCTAGTTCACACAGAGGATTTTCAAACCACCAATACCAATTATATTTCCATCTCACAGCGGCAGCCTTTGCCGGGGAAGGCGGCAAGGCACAAGGGCAGGGATTAGAAACTCCTCTCGCTAAACCACGCCGCACATAAAAAAATGCTACTACTACCCATCCTTCATCATAAAAATGTCGGTTACAAAAGGTGAACTATGTTTAGGCTCCGACTTATAGTCTACTTCAATAAAATCAATTTTCTTGTCAAAAAAATCGGAATTAAATTACGTACCTCGACGGTAATCCGGCCAACGGGTGCCCCATCAGCAGTCATGTCGAAAAAAACTCGTGGTCGTGCCATTTTGTTCTTAGGTGATGCCGACGCGGTAGAAAAGGACCTCAAATTGCCAACAATAGATTTGGTAGTTGTTGAAGTGTAGAGGTTGAGTAGAGGACTGGTTGATTTGGAGTGGTGGGTAAGAATGGCTGACAGGCGAGGCAGGAGCATTGCGTGGCTGGATAAGTGCCGGTTTGTGGAGTGACGCCACGCCGTGGCGCGCCGCTTCCCCTGCCCTTCCTCCCCATCCATCCACTCCGTGTCCATTTCCAGGCCTGCCTTGGGCCCTTCCCTGTATAAAAGAGAGGGACGCCGGTAGTTTTCCATCCCGGCCCAAACCACCTCCCCTTTTGAGTGGACGCCGCTGTAACGGGATTTTCTAGAACATTCCATTCCTTCTACCCTCCACCCTCCCTTTTCATTCAACGGAATGACAAAGAAAGGCTATTTCACAATTTTACTAGGATGTGGAAACTAAATTATGTAGCTCTTTCTCATGTACAATCAAGAGCAATGCATGCTCTAAATGCTAGAGCTGTTCCATGCTATGTCATGTAACTGGCTTTTGCATTCGATGTACGTGGATTATTGGCATACAATAAATGACCCATTTTTTTTATGATGATTTTATTTTTGATTAGAAAATACTCGGGGCCAGTTTATTAGAATGAATGCTTAAAATTAGATGGAATGGGTTTGGGGTAAGATCGTTTTTTAACAAAATGACAGTGCTTTTCCACAATGTGCATGCCGCATGGGTCATGGATTGCTTACGCATGTTTCAACACGCACCTACCTATAACCGCATTTTGAGAGCTGGTTAAATTCATTTTTGACTAATTTGTGGCAACCGAAAAAGAAAATAGGTAAAATTATAAAGTTTAGAATAAATTATAACTGTTGCACATTTAATTTTAACGCCAACGTCAAATACGCTTGGCTGCTTGAGGGCTCGGCTGGCTGGATGCTGGATTATACCCAAACCCAAATGCCTGCTCAACTTTTGGGGAGAATTGTCGACTTGTTAACTTATCAACGAATTCAAGGAAATAATGGCGCAAAGGGTTATTTTCCATCGCTCAAGATAAGTATAACTCCCCTTAAAAATGATGGTTCAAAAGTCAAACCATGTATCCGGGGATAACTTTTCATTTTACTGTAATTCGAGCTCGAAAATCAATGCATGAAGTTTTTTTAGGCAATGACATGCACGATGCACATAATGGTTTTGCTCATTCTATTCGGTTTCTCGGCTTTCCGTCAACTTCTCCATTACCTAGGTGCATTACGATAAAGTGCCTTTCTGATCAATTTGCCATTTTGCAAATTAAATCTCTGCCAATGCAATACAATCTGATCTAAATATAGATTCGGCAGTTAAGTTATAAAACAAAATTAAGTCATGCACGAATGGATCTCCATTCGGGTGGTGCGGGGGCGGCGAAGGGAAAGAAATTGCAGAGTTGCTTGTGGAAAATAATACAAAATACAAATTTCAAGTTTTCAATCTAGTTTTGTTCCATCTGGCGGTCGGAATTGTCTTTCATCATTGGTCGATTAAACAAAAAGTGGCGCTGTAAATCCTGTGATAACAATACGGTTTTCTTAAGTTGAACTGCATGAGCTTCGGTTGATTTGATATTTCCATTGCATTTATTTAGCGTTACCAAATATTTTACTAGCAAGAATAATAAAAATGTTACTGCTTGAGTGCAATCAATTCCGATCAAAACAGTATGTTTTTGTCACATATTTTATAGTTGCGACATAAGTCATCGGCTCAAATTAATCATAAGCTCAATAAGTTAAAGGGAACACTATAAAAATTATACATGCGCACAGGGTACTTGAATATAGGGGTACGGACAATCCCTATCTCCGGCTCAAAACTCTCAATGACGCCCCGCACTCAATGGAAGTGACGTCAGTCTCTACCACTGCTATACCACTACTGCTTT